>JAXCGZ010013394.1:0-114232 GCA_037179515.1 Halocaridina rubra | reverse complement strand
GGTAATCACATTTATTTTTTCGTTTACGAACTGTATAAACCCTCCTTGCACTGTTAAAAAAACACCCTTTACATTATAAATAACAGCAAGCAACGTAAATTTCAATAAAAAAAATGAAAATACTGAAGATTTTTTTTTCAATATTTTAATATTTTTGCGTATACCCATAAAATAAAATAATAATTTATCCAAAAAAAAACCGCGATAGAGTGAGAACGCGAACCAAGAGGCGCGAATAACTGAGGTAACACTGTATATATATATATATATATATATATATATATATATATATATATATATATATATATATATATATATATATATATATATATATATATATATATGTATATATATATACAGCGATCCTTTGCTCTTATCGCGATTCTTCTCTTGCGAATTCACTGCATCACTATTTTTTTTTGCAAGTTTATTTTTTGTGGGTATATGCAAAAATATTAAAATAAAAAAAATTAAAATTTTCAGTATTTTCATATTTTTACTGAAAACAAAAATTTCATTATTTTATTGATAGAAAAAATTTATTTCCCAGCCTACGAATAATAAAACAGTAACAAATAGTAAAAAAACATAAATTTGAACATGTAACTCACCATAGAAAGTATGATCTGGTATCAGCGTTTCGGAAAACTCAAAGGGTCGCACTTACGTGAGCTAGCAAATATTAAAATTTCCAGCAGTTTCATGACTTTATTGATAAAAAACGTATTTCTTAGCCTAAGAATAATGAAACAGTAAAAAATAGTAAAAAACATAAATACTCACAGTATTGCACCATGTAAAATACGATACCGGTATCAGCGTTTCGGAATACAAAAAGGGTCACACCTACGTAAGCTAGTGCATATTGGAATTTTCATTATTTTATTGATAAAACAAGTATTTCCAAGCCTAAGAGTAATAAAACAGTAAAAAATAGTAAAAAACATAAATTTAGATATATAACTCACAGTATTACACCATGTGAAATACTGTCCGATAGCGTACAATGTATTGGCATCTTGGAAAACGCCAAGGCTTGCACCAAAGTGAGATAGTTCATGAAATGCTATTGGATGAAAGGGTGGGAGATGACAAATCACAGAATTGTACTTCTGTATGTTCTGTATCATGGGGTCTGATTGGCTTTTTCATTGAAGTCTGGTTCTCCCACCATCTTCCATTGTCTCGCCTCACTCGTTCAGTCTAACTCACATGTGCGCCATTCACGTTGTGCTTATTAATACGTTTTGCTTGTGATTTTTTTTACTCGCGTATTTTAACCTTTGCAATGCCTCCCAAGCATCCTTCATCTTCTAAAGCTTCTGGTAGTGAGCCTAAGCGGCAAAGGAAGATGTTAACCATAACAGATAAGGTGAAACTCTTAGATATGCTGAAAGAAGGAAAAAGGTTTACGGATGTCGGCCGCTATTTTGGCCTCAATGAATAACAGCCGTAAAGCTGTTATTGGCTGCGGAATAATTTCCTCTGGAGTCTACAAACATCATTACCACCTCATTCACGGTAAGTTTACCTATCACGTACATATAAATTTACATTGCATGCTGTTATTTATAAAGTAAAGGGCGGTTTTTTAACAGTGCAGGGAGGGTTTATACAGTAAACGTAAAAATAATTGTAAAATACCTATGTACATGAGTATGTCATGTTATTACCACCTCATTCACAGTAAGTTTATCTATCACATTCATATAAATTTACGCTTACATGCTGTTATTCATGAAGTAATGGGTGGTTTGTTGACAGTACAGGGAGAGGCTATACAGTGCAAACATAAAAATAAATGTAAAATACCTATGTACATATAGGGTGATCCTACTTCGCGAAAATTCCTTTATCGCGACGGGTCCCGGAATCTAACCCTCGCAATAAACGAAGGATCACTGTATATATATATATATATATATATATATATATATATATATATATATATATATATATATATATATATATATATATATATATATACAGTGCTCCCTCATTTATCGTTGGAGTTTGATTCTGGAACCTGCCGCGATTGGTGAAAAATCGCGAAGTAGGAGCACTATGTTTATTACAGGTATTTTACATTTATTTTTACCTTTACTGTATAAACCCTTTCTGCACTGTTAACAAACCACCATTTACTTTATTAATAACAGCGCGCAAGCGCAAATTTATTTGAACATGATATTATGAAGATTGAAAAAACATTAAGAACATACATCAAACAAACTTTCGATATAATATCATCAGGGGTATATTATGTGGAGAATATATATATATTTCATTTAAGTTTCCCATGTACAGTACAATATACGTTTTCTTTGTAACAAATTGCATACGTTTTCTTTTTCTCTCAGCTGACTTAATTTACATTAAGATTTCATGCACCATGCTTGATAGATAGAATTATGTTTAGAACCAAGGAATATTAATAATACTATAATCTTGAAAATTAGATAAACCCCAAATAGGGGTTAATGCAATCGAATATTATGAAGAGAATAGAAAAAAGCATTAAGATCAAACAGCAAACTTTTGATATAATATCATCAGGGAAATAGCATGCGAGAGTGTATTAGCTGATACGGAAGTGCCAAAACGTTTGCAGATAGAGGTTCGTTCACCCGCATCCTCCTCCTCTTCTACCACTTAGTGCGATTGAATGTTATGAGGAGAATTGAAAAAAAGCATTAAGAATAAACAGCAAACAAACTTTCGATATAATATCGTCAGGGAAATAGTGTGCGAGGGTGTATCAGCTGAAAGGAAGAGCCAAAACGTTTGCAGATAGAGGTTCGTTCTCCCGCATCCTCCTCCTCTTCTACCGCTTAATGCGAACGAATATTATTAAGAAAATTGAAAAAAAAAGCATTAAGAACAAACAGCAAACAAACTTTTGATATAATTTCGTCAAGGAAATAGTGTGTAGAGAATATATATATATTTCATTTATGTTTCCCATGTACAGTACGATATACGTTTCTTTGAAACGAATTGCATAGTTTTCTTTTTCTCTCAGCAGACTTTGTTTACTTGAAGATTTCATGCAGCATGGTCAATATGTAAAGAAGATAGAATAATGTTTAGCACCTAGGAATATTAATACTATAATCTTGATAATTAGATAAACCCCTAATAGGGTGAGTTATTAAATATTTTATGAGTAAGATATTGTGCTTGAATAGTAATAAGCATCAGCTGATATGGAAACTTCAAAACAGTTTGGTTAGAGCTTCATTCTCTCGCATCCTCCTCCTCTTCTACCACTTAATGCAATCGAATACTATGAAGAAAATTGAAAAAAAAACATGAACAAACATCAAACAAACTTTCTATATAATATTATCAGGGAAATAGCGTGCCAGGGTGCATCAGCTGATATGGAGGCACGCAAACAAACGAACAAATAAACATTTATTTCCATTTTTGTACAATGGTTATTCTTCTAAGATTAAAAGTGACTTATAAGTAGACATATAATTGAACTAATAAGTAAGAGGGTAGTACATATAGTTAAATTATATGTAGCTTTCCTAGAAAATAATAATGCTGTAATAAAAATTTTAACAATAATGTTAATGATAAAGTAGTAATAATAAAACTCAATACAGTGTTGTTATTATCGGCATCATCACCATATTTGTTTTCCTTACAATGAGAATAATTAGTTCTTAACTTAGAGAATAGAGAAGTTGATATCAGTTTACATATAGAGAGGTCATTGTTTAGGGAAATTGCATTAAATCATTAAATTTAGTTTATGTGTGAGCAGCAGCTATTTGTCCAAAAGAAAACTATATAGATTGCCTTTGAAAGCTTCAAAGGAGGATGCATTTTTAAGGTGCTCATGGCACCAGCTACACTGAATATTCTGGGATAATCATTACACATCTTTTATAATCCCTTCTCATCTAACGGGTGATTACACTCTCCATCCCTGTTTCTCTTTACTTTATGTATTCTTCATGCCCAGGCACAATAAAGGCTGTTTTATTTTATTATTTTTTGGTCCGTGCTGGTGTCACAACCATTAATTGTATATACATCTAGTTCTCAGAATAACACCTAGATAGGTTCTCAGAAGTGTCGGGTAAATGGAAAATCGCATGAAAAAACGAGTAATTTTCCATAGGAAACAATGCTAAAGGGCATAGATATGTTCCAAACCATACAATGACACACCATGCCAAAGATATAAGATAAGTAAAAAACATATTTTATTACTACATAGCAAAGCAGAAAGACCTGTATCTATTTTTAAGAGTACAGTGTTGCCTCACTTATCACGGTAGTTCGGTTCCGGGACCCGGCGCGAACCCGTAAATTCGTGGAGTAGAGATCAGCCTATATGTACATAGATATTTTAATGTATTTTTACGTTTACACTGTATAAACCCTCCCTGTACTGTTAAAAAAATACCCTTTACATTATAAATAACAGCAAGCAACGTAATTTTTTTATGAAAGTGATAGGAAAACTTACCATGAATTAGGTGATGATGACTTGACATTAATAGGTTCCATATTTTACAATGATTTTTACGTTTACGTAAAATAGCGGCCGACATCCACAAACTTTTTTCCTTCTTTCAACATATCTAAGAGTTTCACTTTATCTACAATGGTTAACATTTTCCTTTGCCGCTTAGGCTCACTACAAGAAGCCTTAGAAGATGAATGATGCTTGGGAGGCATTGCAAAGGTTAAAATATGCGAGTAAAAAAATCACAAGCAAAACATATTAATAATAATAAGCACAACATGAATGGCACACATGAGTGAGGCGAGACATTGGAAGATGGTGGAAGCCTTTGTCCGAAACACTGATAGCGGTATCGTATTTTACATGTTGCAATACTGTTAGTATTTATGTTTTTTACTATTTTTTACTGTTATATTGTTCTTAGGCTAAGAAATACGTTTTTTTTATCAATAAAATCATGAAACTACTGGAAATATAAATATATATGCTAGCTCACGTAGCTTCGACCCCAATACATTGTACGCTATCGAACACAAGCAAAACGTGAGTTAGCCTGAACTTGTCTTTGTCCAAAATGCTGATAGCGGTATCGTATTTTACATGTTGCAATACTGTTAGTATTTATGTTTTTTACTTTTTTACTGTTTTATTATTCTTAGGCTAATAAATACGTTTTTTTTATCAATAAAATCATGAGACTACTGGAAATATAAATATATATGCTAGCTCACATAGCTGCGACCCCAATACATTGTACGCTATCAAATACTATTTTGTATGATGCAATACTGTGAGTGATTACCTAATTGTGATTACCTAATTGTGTTTACGGGAAAGAGTCCAAAGCTCGTATCTTCCCGTCTCCTCATCGGTTCCATTTTATACTTAGTGATACTTATCATACCTGTCCTTAAAACTATGGATTGAGATAGCATTAACTACCTCCTCGCTTAGCGAATTCTAATTATCAACTACTCTTACACTGAAAAAGTATTTCCTTACATCCTGCGAAGAAGTTTTCTTACGAAGCTTCAAACTATGACCTCTAGTTCTAGAGCCAGCCATATCAAAATATCGATCCCTATCCACTCTATCATAACCATGAAGGAATTTAAAGACTGTCACCATATTCCCCCTCACTCTTCTAGCTTCGAGTGATGGTAAGTCTAATTCCCTCAGCCTCTCATCATAACTGAGATTGCGTATTTCTGGCACCAGTTTCGTGGCATGTCTTTGAACTTTTTCAAGCTTAGCTATGTGCTTTTTCAAGTGCGGATTCCCAAAGGGGGCTGCATATTCGAGTTTTGGCCTCACATATGTTACATAAATATTTCTGAACATTTCCTTGTCCATGTGCCTGAAGGCTACCCTTACATTTGATAAGAATGCATATGCTGCCCTTACTATGCCATTTATATGTATTTCTGGAGACAAATCTGCCAGTATGTTTACTCCTAGATCTCTCTCATTTTCTGTGTCTTGAAGTTGTACTCCAGCCACCGAGTAGTCAAGCTTGGGCCTTCTTGCACTTGTACCCATTCTCATTACCTTACATTTTGAAGTATTGAATTTCATTAGCCACTTTTCTGACCACTCATGCAGATTATTTAGATCCTCCTGAAGTTCTCTACCATTGTTCTCGTTTTTTACTTTCTTCACAATCTTTGCATCATCTGCAAACATATTCATGAATGAATTTACAGACTCTGGTAGGTCATTTACATATACAAGGAACAAAAGTGGCCCTAAAACTGAACCCTGTGGAACTCCACTACTAACTCTTCTCCATTCAGACACTGAGTGTCTTACTCTAACCCTCTGTTCCCTTCCTTCTAAGCAAGTATTTATCCATTCCAAAACATTTCCACCTATTCTAGCCATTGATTGCAGCTTCCTAATAAGTCTCCCATGTGGAACAGTGTCAAACGCTTTCTGGAAGTCTAGGAATATGCAATCTGCCCAGCCCTCTCTTTCCTGTAAGATTTGGCTTACCTCATCATAAAATTCTAATAAGTTTGTTACTGTTGATCTACCTTCTCTGAAGCCATGTTGCCTCACTGACAAAAAGTTGAAGGATTCCAAGTGAAGAGAGATATGTTTCCTTAGTAGCTTCTCCATAACTTTGCAAACTATGCTGGTCAAGGAAACAGGTCTATAGTTCAGAGCCGTATCCCTCCTTCCCTTTTTGAAGATAGGTATCACATTTGCTTGTTTCCTGCATCTTGGAATCTCCCCCGACTCCAGTGACTCCTTAAATATGATACTTAGTGCCACTGATATTGTGTTTGCGCATCTTTTATACTGTACGTACGTATATCATTCAGTTATTAGTACAATGTATATTAATTTAAAATTCATCTACTTATTTGATGATTGTACAAAATCTATTGTATTTATTCACTGTAATTTGGACCAAATATTCCTTTTGTAAAGATTATACTGTACTTTTCAAAAGAGGTGGTCAAGAAACGTATCTATTTATCTATCTATCTATCTACATTTATGTTTTTTACTATTTTTTACTGTTTTATTATTCATAGGCAGGGAAATAATTTTGTTTTCTCAATTAGATAATGAAATATGTTTTTTTCAATAAAAAAAATGAAAATACTGAGAATTTTTTTTTTATATTTTAATATTTTTTCATATACTCATGAAATAAAATAATAATTTATCCCCCCCAAAAAACGCGATAGAGTGAGAAAGCGAACCAAAAAGCGTGAATAACTGGGGTAACACTGTATACAAAAGATATTCATATTCACTTTACAGCTAGAAATTAACATACATTACTGTACTGTACTGTATTATGCAGTGGGTAACAGTCATACAGTACACTGGGACATGCATGGTGGCCTTGAGCAAGTAACTTATGCGGTAGAAGAGGAGGAGAATGCAGGAGAGCGAGCATCTATCTGCAAATGTAAACAAAGATAAAATAAAAATTATAAATAATCAAAGCAAGACTAAAAAACAAAAACAAAAAATAATTATGCAATGCCTAAATTACCATATGACAGATTAAAAAACTTAATCTACATTCTCTAGAGAGGCGCAGAATTAGGGGGGATATGATTGAGGTGTATAAATGGTTTAAGGGAATTAACAAGGGTGATATTAATAAAGTTTTAAAAATTCATGATCAAACCAGAACTCGTAATGGGTAATGGATTTAAGCTTGATAAATTTAGGTTCAGAAAGAAAATTGGTGAAAATTGGCTTGATAATCCCGTAGAGTATTCCTAGAAGGATAATAATTGCCAATACCTTAGACACCTTCAAATGTAGATTAGATAGACATATGACAGAGGTAGGGTGGGTGTATATATAATGTATAATGATGATGATCTTTTCTTATCGTAATCCTCTTTGTACTTGTGTAAGAAGCATCCGCGGGCACTTATTTACTAAAACGATTTATTTATTTATTTTTTATTTATTTATTTTTTTTATTTTTTTTTTAGAGGGGGAGCAGTATTCGCGAAAATTGAATTTTTTACTATTATTTTTTGGGGGTGTTGTTGCAATTTCCTGGATAAAAAAATCGCGCATAAAAGGAACAAGGTGTATATATATATATATATATATATATATATATATATATATATATATATATATATATATATATATATATATATATATATATATATATATATATATATATATATAAACCTTGTTAATTTATTCTGCATTTTTTAACCTCAAAATTGGAATGACGCCCCTAAAAAACAATTGTAAAAAATTACGAAATTCTCGAATAACGCACATGCAAAAAATTCAATTTTTTTTTTTTATTTTAGTAAAAAATCGACTGCCTCGGAGGCACTGTTCCGCCATCCTTCTCCTCTTCTACCGCTTAATGCAATCGGATATTATGAAGAAAATTGAAAAAAAGCATTAAGAACAAACAGCAAACATATTTTCAATATAATATCGTCAGGGAAATAGTGTGTGAGGTTGCATCAGCTGATACGGAAGTAGCAAAACACATGCCGATAGAGATTTGTTCTCCCGCATCCTACTCCTCTTCTACCGCTTAATGTGATTGGATATTATGAAGAAAATTGAAAAAAGCATTAAGAACAAACAGCAGACATTTTCAATATAATATCGTCAGGGAAATAGTGTAGGAGGGTGCATCAGCTGATACGGAAGTAGCAAAATGTTTGCCGATAGAGGTTCGTTCTCCCGCATCCTATTCCCCTTCTACTGCTTAATGAGATTGGATATTATGAAGAAAATTTAAAAAAAGCATTAATAACAAACAGCAAACATATTTTCAATATAATATCGTCAGGGAAATAGCTTGTGAAGGTGCATCAGCTGATACGGAAGTAGGAATATTGTCTGCCGATAGAGGTTCGTTCTCTCGCCTCCTACTTCTCTTCTACTGCTTAATACAATCGGATATTATGAAGAAAATTGAAAAAAGCCTTAAGAACAAACAGCAAACATATTTTCAATATAATATCATCAGGGAAATAGCTTGTGAGGGTGCATCAGCTGATATGGAAGTAGCAAAACGTTTGCTGATAGAGGTTCGTTCTCCCGAATCCTACTCCTCTTCTACTGCCTAATGCGATTGAATATTATGAAGAAAATAAAAAAAAGCATTAAGACCAAACAGCAAACATATATTCAATATAGTATCATCAGGGAAATAGCGTGTGAGGGTGCATCAGCTGATATGGAAGTATCAAAACGTTTGCCGATAGAGGTTCGTTCTCCCGCATCATACTCCTGTTCTACTGCTTAATGTGATCAGATATTATGAAGAAAATTGAAAAAAGCATTAAGAACAAACAGTAAACATAATTTCAATATAATATTGTCAGGAAAATAGCGTGTAAGGGTGCATCAGCTGATACGGAAGTAGCAAAACGTTTGCCGATAGAGGGTCTTTCTCCCACATCCTACTTTTGTTCTACCGCTTAATGCAATTGGATATTATGAAGAAAATTGAAAAAAGCATTAAGAACACACAGCAAACATATTTTCAATAAAATATCGTCAGGGAAATAGCTTGTGAGGGTGCATCAGCTGATATGGAAGTAGCAAAACGTTTGCCGATAGAGGTTCATTCTCCTGCATCCTACTCCTCTTCTACCGCTTAATGCATTCATATATTATGAAGAAAACTGAAAAAACCATTAAGAACAAACAGCTAACATATTTTCAATATAATATTGTCAGGGAAATAGCGTGTGAGGGTGTATCAGCAGATACGGAAGTAGCAAAACGCTTGCCGATAGAGGTTCGTTCTCCCGCACCCTACTCCTCTTCTACCGCTTAATGCAATCGGATATTATGAAGAAAATTGAAAAAAAGCATTAAGAACAAACAGCAAGCATATTTTCAATATAATATCGTCAGGGAAATAGTGTGTGAGGTTGCATCAGCTGATACGGAAGTAGCAAGACGTTTCCTGATAGAGGTTTGTTCTCCCGCATCCTACTCCTCTTCTACTGCTTAATGCGATTGGATATTATGAAGGAAATAGAAAAAAAGCATTAAGATCAAACAGCAAACATTTTCAATATAATATCATCAGGGAAATAGTGTGTGAGGGTGCATCAACTGATACAAAAGTAGCAAAATGTTTGCCTATAGAGGTTCGTTCTCCTGCATCCTACTCCTCTTCTACCGCTTAATGCGATCGGATATTATGAAGAAAATAGAAAAAAGCATTAAGATCAAACAGCAAACATATTTTTAATATAATATCGTTTGGGAAATAGCGTGTGGGGGTGCATCAGCTGATACAGAAGTAGCAAAACCGTTTCCGATAGAGGTTTGTACTCCTGCATCCTACTCCTCTTCTACCGCTTAATGCGATCGTATATTATGAGGGAAATGGCAAAAAAGCATTAAGAACAAACAGCAAACATATTTTAAATATAATATCGTCAGGGAAATAGCGTGTGAGGGTGCATCAGCTGATACGGAAGTAGCAAAACGTTTGCCAATAGAGGTTCGTTCTCCAATATCCTACTCCTCTTCTACTGCTTAATGCGATCGGATATTATGAAAAAAATTGAATAAAAGCATTAAGAACAAACAGCAAACATATTTTCAGTATAATATCATCAGGGAAATAGCATGTGAGCGTGCATCAGTTGATATGGAAGTATCAAAACATTTGCCGATAGAGGTTCGTTTTCCCGCATCCTACTCCTCTTTTACCGCTTAATGCGATCGGATATTATGAAGAAAATTTAAAAAAAAGCATTAAGAACAAACAGCAAACATATTTTCAATATAATATCGTAAGGGAAGTAGCGTGTGAGGGTGCATCAGCTGATACGGAAATAGCAAAACGTTTGCTGATAGAGGTTTGTTCTCCCGCATCCTACTCCTCTTCTACCGCTTAATGCGATCGGATATTATGAAGGAAATTGGAAAAAAAGCATTAAGAACAAACAGCAAACATATTTTCAATATAATATTGTCAGGGAAATAGCTTTTGAGGGTGCATCAGCTAATACGGAAGTAGCAAAACGTTTGCTGATAGAGGTTCATTCTATCGCATCCTACTCCTCTTTACTGCTTAATGCGATCGGATATTATGAAGAAAATTAAAAAAAAAGTATGAAGATCAAAGAGCAAACATTTTCAATATAATATCGTCAGGAAAATAGCATGTGAGGGTGCATCAACTGATACAGAAGTAGCAAATTATTTGTCAATAGAGGATTGTTCTCCTGCATCTTACTCCTCTTCTACCGCTTAATGCGATCGGATATTATGAAGAAAATTTAAAAAAGCATTAAGAACAAACAGCAAACATATGTTCAATATAATATCGCCAGGGAAATAGCGTGTGAGGGTGCATCAGCTGATATGGAAGTAGCAAAACGGTTGCCGATAGAGGTTCGTTCTCCCATATCCTACTCCTCTTCTACCACTTAATGCGATCAGATATTATGAGGAAAATTGAAAAAAAGCATTAAGAACAAACAGGAAACATGATTTAAATGTAATACCATCAGGAAAATGCCTGTGAGGGTGCATCAGCTGATATGGAAGTAGCAAAACATTTGCTGATAGAGGTTTGTTCTCCTGCATCCTACTCCTCTTCTACCGCTTAATGCGATCGCATATTATGAAGGAAATTGAAAAAAAGCATTAAAAACAAACAGCAAGCATATTTTCAATATAATATCGTCTGGGAAATAGTGTGTGAGGGTGCATCAGCTGATACGGAAGTAGCAAAATGTTTGCCGATAGAGGTTCGTTCTCCCACATCCTACTCCTCTTGGACCGCTTAATGCAATCGGATATTATGAAGAAAATTAAAAAAGCATTAAGAAGAAATAGCAAACATATTTTCAATATAATATCGTCTGTGGTGATTATTCCCAGAATACTTGCTTTCACCTGGTCAATGAATAGTCTACTCTCAGTTTTTGCAGGCTACTGTACACAATGATATTTACTCATCAATCAACTTCAAGTAAGGTTGTGCTAAAACTTACTGGCTTATTGTTAAATGTGACAGACAAACTGTACGGTACTAAAGGGGAAGGGTATGAGTTATATTTGCTTAATATTAGTGGAGAACTCCCACTGGTTAATGACACACACACTAAATAAATTAAACTGAACACTGCACAAATCCAGGCTTAAATGAAAGACTCATCGATAAAATGTAAAATATATTGAGAAAACTTAACATTATAATGGAGAGCAATCTTTCAGTTAAAAGAAAAGGATAAATTTTACACTAGATTAGGCGGCAATAAAGTGAATTTTACAAAAAATGACAAAGAGTTACAGCTCCAGGCACGACTGCTGGACACATCAAAACAAAACAACACTTAAATTTGAAATAATGATTGCTCAAAATCCAAGAACTTTATACATTATGGAATCACAGTCACTGCTTGACAAATTCGACAGCACTAGTCCAAGGGGCAAAAAGGGAGGCTCGTAATTTACTCAAATTTTATGAGTCTCTAACAATAGGTCCTCACCAGATGCTGTCTTCAGAGAGAGTCCTCGTTCATTACACAAGGAGAAAAATTGTCTGATTCAGACAATGATCAAGAACAACAAGAGGATAACTTATCCAGAGAGAAGTCTTGTCCGTTCTGTAAATAAATCAGACGAGCATCACATTCAAAAATAAAAGGATATATTTTTATCATATTTTACATAATTAAGAATTTCCTAAGATTTAGATTAACTTTACAAACAAATCCCATTTATTCATGAGAAAATGATGAATTATTGACAAAAGAAATGATTGTTATAACATAGTCTCTCAAACGAATATATACATGTAGGTTGATGCAATACTACTTATGGTATTACTAAAAACTCAGACACAAGATGTAACTAATGAAACTGTGCGTGATAGACGGATCACACACTCTCCCCTCAAAAAGGGTGGGAAACTAAATAATTCACATGTACAAACATAACAAAGTGTAGGACAAAAACTAAAAATTCAAAGGCATCATTTACAACCTATCCTATTCCAACTGAGTTGAAGGGTCTAACCAATCTGACTCTTTCCTCTGGTAAAGGAGGGGGACCTGGTTGAGAGATAGTCTTGCCAACTGCCTTTTTACACAAAATACATGGTTTTAATATTCTTCACAATAACTCTACCTTTAGAGATCCAAGACTGTTTCCTAAGTCCTGACAACATTTGTCCTAATCCACGATGATGATGTTGAATATGATAATGAACTATTATAAGTTTGGTCAATGGATGTTCGGCAGGTAAGTAAATTGGAAATTGTGCTTCAGGAGACAGATCTGAATTTTGTAATCTACTGCCACAACAAATTAACTGATCTTCGTTCAAATGTAATCTAATTGTTTGACTATATTGATGAGTTCAAAAGCTGCTTTAGCATTTTGCTCAGGTTGTTTCAAAAATGCAAATAAAATAGGAAAACTTTGCAGCTGGGCTAATCTAACACAAGCATGAAGAGTATTCAACTTGAACTTGTCTTGGAAATAATGATTATAGAACTGTTTTACATATGACATAATTCTCATAACTTTAGTAAGAGATGAATATTTACTCATCTCAAAATGAGGAAGTATGGGTTCATTAACATTAGGTTCTGTTAAAATCTCAAACATTACTGTAGAATTAACAATGAACTCTTTCTGTTGTGGATATTCTTCTGGATTAATAAAAAAATGAAAGTCCATGTCTCCACATGTTATTGCTATTCAACTTTGATACACTAACACCTCTGGTCAATATATCTGCAGGATTTTCTCTAGATGGGACATATAAAATGTTCAAAGCAAACTTAAATCGCAACTTGCGAATTTCACACACTCTGTTTCTCACAAAAACATCTGAGGAAGAATCATGATACACCCAATTAATGGTAACTTCACTGTCACACCATATAGTGCAACCTTTGAATGCTAATTTCTCATTAGACAAGAGTGTCTGAGCCAATGCTGAGGTTAAAGTAAGTGAGAGTAACTCTAACTTAGGAATGGTGTGTGAAGGATTTGGTGATACTCTTGCTTTACTCATAATGATATAACTAGATTTGTTTCTTAAGTCCACAGCATATGCAACTAATCCATAAGCTACTTTAGATGAATCACAAAATATGTGCAAATCTGATACACCAGGGACAATTTTTGAAATGAGTAACTTTCCCTTGATCAAGATTGGTGATAATAATCCTAAAGGATCAAATATACTAGCAATTACAGATATAACTAATCTCTTGGTGATTTGATGATGCACACATTCTTCCTTGCACACTTTCTTACTGGAGCACAATTTGATTTCATCTCTTACAACATTCCAAGAAATTCCTAAGACATATACATTATTCAGATTCAATTGGTCATGATCAACACCTACTTCATCATTGAATTTTACATCATTACTCAACCAACCTTGTAATAGCATAGAGGCTTCTGCTAAAATAAAATTCACAGTGGGATACTCTGATTTTAACTGTTCAGAGTCTGAGTAGGTACAAACAAAGTTATCTACATAGAAATGAGAGATCAGAGGCTTAGCTACTGGATGTGAATGTGTCTCCAAGTGATATGTGAGTATTTTCTGAAGCAAAAAGGGAGATGATGTTGCACCAAAAAGTACTACTTTAAATCTATAGGTAACTACCTTCTGAAGTGTTTCATCCTCGAACCACAAGAATCTACAGAAATCTCTGCAGTTTGGCAAAATACCTATACATAGGAAGGCTTTGGAAATGTCTGATACAGCAGCTACAGGGTTAGTACGAAATTCAGTGAGTGAATCAACAAGTTTATGGTTTAGGCTTGGGCCTGTTAGTACACATTTATTCATACTCTTTGATTTTGAAGCAGCTCTACTAGAAGCATTAAACACTACTCTAATAGGAGTGGTAGGAGAATTCTTGTAGACTGAATGATGAGGTAAGTAATGAGTCAATCCGTCTGTAACTGTAGGGTTATCAACTTTCTCAATGAATCCCAATTCAATGTACTCATTAAAAATTTCTGAGTATTGTCCATAAAGTTCTGGACGAGTTGCAAAGGATTTAGTTAGTGACATGAGCTGACCATAATCTCCTCTATAGTTTGTTGCTGGTCTCTCAGTGCCCTTACAGGGTAATTCCACAAAACACTGATTGTCTGCCTTCTGGCAAGTGGACTCAAAATGACTCGCTGATTGTTCTTCCTCAGGTGTTAAAGTTTCATTCTTATTGCCAACAACATCTAAATTCCAAAGGTTTTGAACTTCGGACTCAAGGGTTTGCACTCCTACACGAGCACAAAGCACATATTGCCCATTAATGTGTTAACTGACTGAGAACTAGTTGCCCACTTTGTCATAGGTCCAAAGATAATCTAACCTGCTGGACTAGACGAAAGTATAATTCTGGAATAGAAAGTATGGTTGGTCACAAATCTAGAATAGTAATCTGCACCAATTACCATACTTACGTCACTAATCACATCTGAATCAATGCTAGGATTTGCAAGTTTGAACCCCTTTTTTTCTGAGAGTTTCTGCATGTGACAGAGTGTTTTGCTCAAAGTCACCAGAGGCTGTTAGATGCCTTATTAGTTAAGTTATTAACTTAACTGTCATTTTTCTAAGTAAAAATAATTCCCATTTCTTGACTTTTGCAGATTATGATTATTTGCAATTTATATTTTAGCTTATAGCTAATTTTAAATATACCTTATTTACGATTCTTGTACGTGTAGAAGCAGAGTCCTGATATAAAGGCTGCTCCTACCTTTCCACCCTTTCAGTGAACCTATCAGATACATTTTCTTTACAATTTTCTTATGATAAAATAGCTCTTGCTGATAATTTTGTCATAAATTTGACCTTGCTGTCATGTCATTAGCCTGTCTAGATATATATCAGTAGCTTCTTTATTATTTGAGTACTTAAAAATTCCGTCTCCTACAACGCAAAGAACGTTCTAGAGATTGTTTACCAGTAGCCTAACATTCCATTATTATTCTCGTTTTATTTTATTTGCTTCCACTTGTTGCACCTAAAATACTGTCTCTCCCTTGCATCTCTGCTATAATTGCCTGCCAGGGACCACCACTAAAGTAGTCCTTAAATGATATAAGAGCCAGTTACTGCTCTAGAAATATATCCTACAGGTGACGTCACCAAGAGGGACATTGAAGCGTCTTCATTTGGCGGCCAAACATCCCAGAGGCAGCATCTCGCCTCAGCAGTCAAGTTTATTTCAAACCTTATTTATGTGGCATCTTCACAGAAACTCATCTGGCACAAACAAGGTGAGGGATAGTGTATGGTAAAGCTCGTGGGTCAAGCAAATTGGTTTTTTGAGAATTATTTACATTCGTTACTGGCTAAGTCCTACAAATTTTTTCTCAGATTCCATTCCCATACAAACGAAATTTTGTAGATTACCTAACTGGAATCTCACTTGCCAAACTTAATTCCCTAACCTGGAAATTACAGCTGATATACATTGCTAAGAAGTTTCTTTTCATTGAATGTGATAAACGAAAATCTCATCCTCTGAAGACTGGTTATGAGCCTGTAAAAATCTATTCCTTCTCCTAATAAACTCTAATTTCATTTCACCCCTTTCTATCATCGTAAATAAAGTGTTTTACATCAAAAACTCGTGAATAAAGCTATGTGCTATATAAATTGCAAATAATTGATCATTTAACCAATGTGTTAAACTGCAAATAATCAAGAGGTAATTTTACCCTGTTGGCTTTGCAAATATTTCCTGTTAACCACAATCTAATGAATGCATACTGCATTTATCTTGCTAATTCTTCATAGGTTGGGGATAAAGTGTTTTGAGTTATAAGTTGCAAATACTTCAAAAGGTGGTTTTGCACCCTCTCTTGCATTGCAAACAGTTCTTGATAACCAAAAGTGAATGAATACTGTATTTATCTCGTAGATTCTTCCTTTATCATAAATAGAGTGTTTTACCATATTAATTGCAAATCAGTAATAAGCATTGCAACTTTTGTGGTTGCCCACAATTCAAGGAATACATACAGTACTGTATTTGTCTTGCTTATTCTTTATTTATTGTGAATAAATTGTTTTCCTTTAATACCAGCAAAGAATTAATGGTTTTGTATGCTATTATGGTAGCATAAATATTTCTGGTTAGCTGTGACTAACCAATATATTTTCATCCTGTAGAATAATATTGGAAACTGCAATTGCAGTGTTCTCTATTCTACTCTGCCTGTGTGACAGAGGTAATCGTCGAGTTGAGGCCAAAGTCTTGGCATACGTCTGTGGTGCCGGGATTCGAGGCAGCATTTCATAAAATTTAATTTAAAAAATTTAATTCAATTCTTTTAATGTCATTGCATTTCCGAAATTAAAAGAAAGTTGAATTGTGAGTTTCATTTAACCGAGTAGTGGTATACGGGTGGGGTGTTCAAGTACAAATATCGGTCCTGTCTGTTTGTGAGCTCTAAACCGAGCTCAGTACTTTGAGTCCCCTTAGTAAAACAGAATCTTAACACTCTACCATTCCCCCAACAAGATTGGCGCCCGAACAAAGACCCGAACAGACAGACTGATTATGATAAATTTATTTTTATTTTGCTTTTTAACATTGCACATGAAACCCGATTACCAATGGCTCGATTATTGAAATGAATGAATCTTAGGCTGCACACAAAAATTTTATCGCTAGAGACGTTGCGGATCAGAAATTTTTTATTTTATTTTCAAGATTAATTACGGTAACTAATATTTTCTTGTTTCCCATGTGGTAAACAAAATTTCAGGAAATCTACATGAAATTATTTGGTAACAGACTTAAGAAATTTTGCATGATGAGCAGACGTGTTATTTAAAATTTCATTTATTTGCGTGATAAGATTGAGTTTTAAAGCATTCGTGTTTTATATATCCGTTAAAGGGTGATACTTGTTAAGAATTGTTTATATTTCCTTGGGATTTAGGAATTGGGAGAAAGCATATTAAGTACTTTTGCTTATAATTGTGTTTTATATTCAAGCATTGACAGCTCATAGATTGGGAAGAAAAACTTTGGTGTCGTTTATTGAGTTGTCACTTGAAAATAAATTTTCTCATTACTAGTAGAAATGTGTTATCTGGCTGCCTAGTAAGCCGTTAGCCTATCTTTGGTGTATTTTGCATAGGATCTGTGCCCTTTTGGCAACACTCCAGAATTTTACTTATGACATTTTATTTGTGGGTACTGCCTTATACACGCTCATACGCAGGCACGACCGCTATACTGTACTTGTTTGTATTCTCTGGCACTGGGTGCTAGTCGGTAAAATTCGATGTTGCTCATTCCTTTCATTTGCACCATAACCACAGGTACTGCCACGTATTGCTGTTAAGCAGGCACTACTGCCATCCTGTATTACCAGTGTTTCATGCACTGTTTTGCAAACATTTTGCTGCTGTTGCACTTGATTGTGTTGCTCATTCTTTTCATTTGCACCACAACCGCAGGTACTGCCACGTATTGCTGTTAAGCAGGCACGACTGCCATCCTGTATTACCAGTGTTTCATGCACTGTTTTGCAACATTTTGCTGCTGTTGCACTTGATTGTATTTCTAGTCACTTTTATGGTGAGGTTTTGAGATAACTTTTACGTTTAAGTTTGAATTGTGGTGTTGAATTTTTTTCTCTCCTTGGTGTTGCGTGGTTCTTTTATTTTTTTTCTACGATTGTAGAGATTTGTTTTTTGTTTTTGTGGTTGTTTTTGGCACTTCGTTATTGACTGTTTAGGAAACCACCATGGAAACCAGGCAGTCACAGGAAACAAACATGGAAACCATTGAAACATTCGATGAGGAACGTTACCTGGAAATAATGATAGCTAGGGGTGAGAGATACAGTCTTTCCCCAGGGCAGAAGCTCTTCGAATGGGCTCATGAGAAGATGGTTGAACGCCGAGATAAGCTGGAGAAGAGAGCAAGTGATGAGGCACAAGCACAACATGATGAGCCACAAGGACAACGTGAACATGAGCTTGCGCTTGCTCAACGTGATGAGGCACAAGCACAACGTGAACATGAGCTTGCGCTTGCTCGGCTTCTAGCGGGATTCCCAGACAGTGGTCCTTCAACTGGAAATGGAAACCAGCCTCGTGAGAGGCCCTCCCCAATACAGAAATACGAAGAAGACGGCAGAAAACCGCTTGATACTTACATCCGCTCTTTCAAAAGTCTTGCGGCAGTTAGCGAAGGCACAGAGGCTGAGAAGAGTTGTTGGCTGCTCGCCTCCATGCCACCCCGTCTGCTCGCCCTGGTCAATGAACTCGACCAAATGCAACTGAGGGACTATGAGAAAGTTAAAAGCACACTCCTGGCCTCACAGAACCTTTCACCAGCAGAGTGTCGTGCTAGGTATATTTCTGCTTTCCCATTGAAGGAGGAGAACTGTAGTACCTTTGGCAAACGCAAGGCTCGCCTCTTTAATAATTGGTTACGAGTTGCAAAGTGTCCTCGTGAGAAGTTGTATGCGTTCTTGATGTTTGATGCAATTGCCAATGACCTTCCTCCAGATGTTGTTGCATATGTAAGGACTCAGCTTATGGATGAGATCATCTACAAGAAAAGTTTAGCCGCTGTGAATGAGTACCTCCAGCACAACCAGCCTGGAGTACGACTCTGTGATGTTATGACGGCAAGAAGGGCCGATTCCAAGGTTTATCCTCAGAGTTGTATCTCCCCCGCAGCAAGCCATGATTCTCACCGGAAAGGAGATCAAAGGAACGGGAAGCACAAGGGCCCCTCGCAGAACTCACATCGTCCAGCACATCCTCCTTACACTCCTAAGCCTTATTACGGCCATGCACCCACACTCAAGAAGGATAACTCAGTAAGACCTAAGCCTCAGCAGTTCAGAGGCAAAGGCCATTACTCTGCTCCTCCTTCCCAGGGTTTTCAGCCAAACTCTAAGAGCCACCATGCTCCCTCTCACATCGGTGGCCCACAAAGCCATCCGGCCATGCACTTGGCCCACGCTGTAGAAATAAGGCCAGAAAGGGCCACTGAGGATAATGCCGAGGAACCTACTTACAAACTTGCCAATGTGGAATTCACCGAACATGATGATCTGGAAATGATCCCAAAATGCCTAGAAACCATAAATGGTGTGGAAGCTGAGATAGCCCTCGACATGGGCCAATGGCATATTTGTTGACGAGAGATTCGTCAGGGATGAAGATTTTACCGGCAAAGTCGTTCGTGTGCTGGTTGCTGAAGGAACACCCCAAATACGACGCTGCTGTGTCATTAACCTGGATTGCAAATACTACAAGGGAAATGCCACAGCTGTGGCAATGATTGGGCTTATGTACCCTGTCTTGCCGGGTCATGCACTGAACCTAGTTCGTATTTTCCAGGCTGACCTCTACCAAAAGGACATTTCTCATTATAACTTCCCTTGGGGGAAGTCACATGAAGCCATTTCAGCAGCAACTCCTGGCCTCGATGCCAAGAATTTGGACGATTCTCCAACTGACTCTGTTGAGTCTGCCGCAGTTAGTACACATAATGTGGAACGCGGAGAGTTTCCCCCTCCTTTACCAGATGATGCACCTCTAGAGCCATTGAAGTCCTATCCAGACTTTGCCAAATTGCAGCAAGATTGCCCCAGCCTCAAACGCTGGATACAGCAGGCCACCTGGAGAAGGACCTTCACAGCGAGAGGAGGAGGCCAGATCACTTACGCCCTTGAAGATGGAGTACTTCGTAGGCATGTGACTAAAGATAGCCACACCTTTAAACATTTGGTGGTGCCAGCTTTGTTGCGCCGCCAGGGTATGCATGTGGCACACCATTTACCTCTGAGTGGACACAGAGGCAAAGCAAAATCTCGGCATGTCCTTCAGAAGGCTTTTGCAGGGCCAAACATGTACGCTGAGGTAGACAGATATGTGGGCTCCTGTTCTGTCTGTCAATCCACCTCTACGGCACCGGTACCAAAAATTCCCATGGGGGTAACTAAGCTCTCAATGGAGCCATTTTCCAAGGTCGCTATTGACATATTAGGTCCTATTAATCCAGCTTCGTCCACGGGGAAACAGTTCTTCCTGGTATACGTCGACCTTGCAACAAGGTACCCAGATGCAGTGCCACTGTCTTCTATCACGACTGAAGCAGTCGCTCATGCCCTATTTGAAATCTGCTCCAGGGTTGGCCTTCCTGAGCAGGTCACTTCTGACAATGGAAGTCAGTTTACAACTAGGCACTTTGAGGCTTTCTGTAACCTTCTAGAAATGAAGCACATTCGTATGAGTGCCTATCATGCCCAATCAAATGGAGTATGCGAATGCCATATCGGGACATTGAATCAATGTTTGCGCAAGCTAGTGATAGATATACCTAGGCAGTGGGACAAGTACGTCCCTGCTGCACTTTTCTCCTTCAGAGACACGGCCGACGACACTACTGGATACTTGCCTTTCGAGCTGATTTATGGTCATAAGGTCAGAGGCCCAGTGGAATTCTTGGCAGAATGTTAGGATTCACCTACCATCGAAGATGACGATAGAGACGTCCATGAGTATATTTTGAAGTTTTCGTCCCACCTCAAAAAGGCTTGGAAAACTGCACAATTAGCCATTAAGGGTCCCCAGCAGACTGCCAAGCTCCTCTTTGACAAGCGTGCGCGGCGTCGTGCCCTGACACCCGGAGATTGAGCTCTGTTACTTCTTCTAACAGATACCCTCAAGCTAATGCTACGCTGGAAAGGACCGTACACTGTGGTACATCGGGTGACCCCTGACAATTATGTGCTAAATGTTGATGGCAATAACAGGAAATACTACATTAACCAGCTGAAGCTTTATTGTGAGGACCCGGAGGCCCACATGGATCTTGCGCTGGCACTCTCAGCAACCCCTATAAATGCCCTCAGCATCAACAGAACCTCTAAGGCTGCAGCAACACAGGTGCTCCAATATAGCCACCCCTTACTTCCTATATTGGAATACTCCACCCTTGAAGTGGAGACAGACTTACGGGAGTGGAGTTTTTTGGAAGAAGCCCCTCTGGCCGCAGCCACCGCCCTCGCAATTGAAGACATAAGCTTAGCTTTTGATGATGGTAAGGATCCTGCCATTCCCACACACTGAAAGGAAAGTGTGAGTAATTGCATTATCAACTCCAGACTGCAACCGAGTCAACGGGAACAGCTGAGCAAGCTATTAGAGGACTATGAGAACGTCTTCAACGACCTGCCAGGCATTACCACTACCCTTGAGCATCATGTCAGATTGACTGACCCAGAGCCATTTCGGCATTCCTATGGTCTTCCCCACCAGCTGTCTGTACAGCTGAAGGAAGATCTTGACACTTGAGTCCGCCTCGGAATAGTTGAAAAGAGCATTTCGCCTTGGTGTTCACCATTACTGGCAGTGCGTAAGCGAGATGGCAGTCACAGGTTCTGCCTTGACTGTCGTAAGCTTAACTCCCGTACTATCTTTGATGGAGAGCCCATTGCTGACGCCGAGCATATTTTCTCGTTGCTCTCCCAAGCCCGCTACCTGTCCAAGTTGGATCTGGCCAGTGGATTTTGGCAAGTCCTGCTGAGTGAGACTACCAAGCCTCTAACAGCCTTTTCCACAAGATATGGTCTATACCAATTCAGGGTCATGCCTTTTGATATGGTAAATGCCCCTGGCTGCTTCAGCAGACTCATGAGGATAGTACTACAGGATCTCGACAATGTTTCGTGCTTTATAGACGACATCCTGGTGCATTCTCAGGATTGGTCATCGCACCTCGAGACTCTCCGCAGAGTTCTCACTCGTCTGAACCAGCATGGACTTCATTTAAAGACTTCCAAATGTGAGATTGGTTGGAGAAGGAGTTATGTCCCCTTTATATGACAGGGTACAAGCTATTAAGGATATGGAGAAACCTGCTACTGTCACTCAACTGAGATCATTCCTGGGTAGTGTCGGCTACTACCAACGGTTCATTCCACACTTTAATACTATCGCTGCCTCTTTGCAGCAAATGACCTCCTCAAAGCAAGGTAAAACCTCCCCTGTCCAATGGACAGATGAAACGGAGAGAGTATTTTTCAAGCTCCGAGAAACATTGGTGGGTGAGCCAGTATTAAAACTGGTAAACCCTGATTTTCCATTTATCTTGCAGACCGCGCCTCAGACAAAGGCCTGGGTGCCATGTTCTTGCAAGCCCGATCAGACAACTCAGCAGAAGTAGCTCCAGTGCGATATGCAAGCCGCAGGCTTCGCCCTGCAGAGCGAAATTACTCCACCGTGGAGAAGGAAGCTCTTGCTGCATATTGGGCCATAAAGAAATTTGAAGTCCATCTGTATGGCCAACATTTTACACTGAGAACCGACCACCGACCTCTCCTATATTTACAGACTGCAGACAAGCTAAATCCTCGTATGAAAAGGTGGGTACTTTACCTGAATCTTTTCAAATTCACTGCCCAACATGTTCATGGCAAGGACAATGACCTTGCTGATCTACTAAGTTGACGGTCATTACCCTCAAATGAGGAAGCTGGTGCTGTTAGCCTAAATTTGACTAGTCGGTAAAGATTACTTCTCTGATGTGTTGTTTATTTTTTATGTTTATCTTTTATGTCTTTAATACTGTACTCTACTTGTTTATTTTAACGTACAAACGTTATTCCTAATGGAAGACGAAAAAGATGAAGAATATTTCTTTGATCGTAGTTTTATATTTCCCTTTGTGGGACTCTGAAAGCCAGAACTTGGCAGAAACATTTTAGTTTAGTGTTGAATAGCTGAAACTGTTTTAAATCCGGTCACCAATGTTAATGACAACTTGGTTCAAATTTTCCATTTGCGTATACTGTATGTTTTTTTTTTATATATTATTGCCTTCTTGCATGTGAAGCATTCTTAAACTTAAATATTGATATTCACTGATATCTAATTGTGATCTTAATTTTCTTTAAAATTGAATTTGATCACATTTCTTTTGCGTTTTGCATGTCATTTAATGTTTTGTTTATAAGACTTGTTCACTTTTCCTAATAGTATGATATGTTCCAGTGGGGGATCCCATTCTTATTGTTCATTTGTTCTTTTCCATGAGAAGGATATCTCATCCCTCATAATAACACTGATGTCATCGTAACTTCCTCTGTTCTTTTTTCTCTTTCTGTAGTAGAATTTTTCTAAATCAATATTCTCTAGAAAGGGCCTTTGTGACAGAGTGTTTCGCTCAAAGTCACCAGAGGCTGTTAGATGCTTTATTAGTTAAGTTAGTAACTTAACTGTCATTTTTCTAACTAAAAATAATTTCCATTTCTTGACTTTTGCAGATTATGATTATTTGCAATTTATATTTTAGCTTATAGCTAATTTTAAATATACCTTATTTACTATTCTTGTACGTGTGGAAGCAGAGTCCCGATATAAAGGCTGCTCCTACCTTTCCACCTTTTCAGTGAACCTTTCAGATACGTTTTCTTTACAATTTTCTTATGATAAAATAGCTCTTGCTGATAATTTTGTTATAAATTTGACCTTGCTGTTATGTCATTAGCCTGTCTAGATATATATCAGTAGCTTCTTTATTATTTGAGTATTTAAATTCCATCTCCTACAACACAAAAAATGTTCTAGAGATTGTTTACCAGTAACCTAACTTTCCATTATTATTCTCGTTTTATTTTATTTGCTTCCACTTGTTGCACCTAAAATACTGTCTCTCCCTTGCATCTCTGCTATAATTGCCTGCCAGGGACCACCACTAAAGTAGTCCTTAAATGATATAAGAGCCAGTTACTGCTCTAGAAATATATCCTACAGATGACGTTACCAAGAGGGACATTGAAGCGTCCTCATTTGGCGGCCAAACATCCCAGAGGCAGCATCTCGCCTCAGCAGTCAAGTTTATTTCAAACCTTATTTATGTGGCATCTTCACAGGAATTCATTTGGCACAAACAAGGTGAGGGATAGTGTATGGTAAAGCTCGTGGGTCAAGCAAATTGGTTTTTTGAGAATTAGTTACATTCGTTACTGGCTAAATCCTACGAATTTTCTCTCAGATTCCATTCCCATACAAACAAAATTTTGTAGATTACCTAACTGGAATCTCACTTGCCAAAGTTAATTCCTTAACCTGTAAATTACAGCTGATATACATTGCTAAGAAGTTTCTTTTCATTGAATGTGATAAATGAAAATCTCATCCTCTGAAGACTGGTTATGAGCCCGTAAAAATCTATCCCTTCCCCTAACAAATTCTAATTTCATTTCACCCCTTTCTATCATCGTAAATAAAGTGTTTTACGTCAAAAACTCGTGAATAAAGCTATGTG
This sequence comes from Halocaridina rubra, assembly GCA_037179515.1. NCBI lineage: Eukaryota > Metazoa > Arthropoda > Malacostraca > Decapoda > Atyidae > Halocaridina > Halocaridina rubra. Next base: position 88,972 of record JAXCGZ010013394.1, on the reverse strand, counting down.
CTATATAAATTGCAAATAATTGATCATTTAACCAATGTGTTAAACTGCAAATAATCAAGAGGTAATTTTACCCTGTTGGCTTTGCAAATATTTCCTGTTAACTACAATCTAATGAATGCATACTGTATTTATCTTGCTAATTCTTCATATGTTGGGGATAAAGTGTTTTGAGTTATAAGTTGCAAATACTTCAAAAGGTGGTTTTGCACCCTCTTTTTCATTGCTAGTACAGTGGTAACGCGCTGGCTTCGCATTCACGAAGTCGAAAGATCGGTTCCCGTCCAAGACCGAGAGTTTAAGCTGCTTACTGGTAGGAACTGCTGTGGTCGGACACCACAGTGGGGGGTTGGGGCTTGCCCTGGCCGACGAATACCCATTGTAATGAAATGGAAATAAAGATTTATTATTATTATTTATCATAAATAGAGTGTTTTACCATATTAATTGCAAATCAGTAATAAGCATTGCAACTTTTGTGGTTGCTCACAATTTAAGGAATACATACAGTACTGTATTTGTCTTGCTTATTCTTTATTTATTGTGAATAAATTGTTTACCTCTAATACCAGCAAAGAATTAATGGTTTTGTATGCTATTATGGTAGCATAAATATTTCTGGTTAGCTGTGACTAACCAATATATTTTCATCCTGTAGAATAATATTGGAAACTCATTATATGTGTGCTCATGCTTTCAGTTTCCCATGATTAACAGTGTGTCGTTTCTGTTTCTGCAATTGCAGTGTCCTCTATTCTACTCTGCCTGTGTGACAGAGGTAATCGTCGACTTGAGGCCAAAGTCTTGGCATATATCTGTGGTGCCAGTAAATGAAATTGTGCTCACCACCTCCGGGATTCTAGACAGCATTTCATAAAAATTAATTTAAAAAAAGTAATTCAATTCTTTTAATGTCATTGCATTTCCAAAATTTAAAGAAAGTTGAATTCTGAGTTTCATTTAACCGAGTAGTGGTATACGGGTGGGTGTTCAAGTACAAATATCTGTCCTGTCTGTTTGTGAGCTCTAACCAAGCTCAGTACTTTGAGTCCCCTTTGTAAAACAGAATCTTAACAACTCTCCATCCCCCAAACACTGCAACACTAGTAATACCAGGTACATATAACGTAGTGTTAACCCTATCATAGATGACAGTTTAAATCGGAATACGTTGTGTACCAATGTGTACTACAACACGAATGACATTGCACAAAATGTTTTCGGTTTGATTACCAAATGAAGTCAGTTTGAGTGAGATATGAAACGTTGGATTGAGTTTAAGGCGCTTTGCTACTGCAGAATGGATGAAAGACCGTTGAGCACCGGTATCTAAAAATATCCTAACTGTTTCATGTACCCCAGCACCAGAAATCTTAACTGCTGTAGGAAGTGGTATTGAAGGAAGTGGAACCTTATTAGTCTGAACATCTGTTTGAACAGAATTAGCGACACTGTCATCTCTTCCTGACAGGATTCTAAACTTATCTTCCACTACTATAGTCAATGTATAAGTACTGTACTTATTAAAAAGGTACTCCAAAGCTTTAGGACTAAGTTATTTAGCAGTTATGTCTTTTATTAGGTAGTCATCACAAGGTACTTGGGTTACACCCTCTATCTGCATCAACAAACGTTGAAATATTAACTAAAATTCGATCAACTCAGTAAAATTATATTCAGGGGGTTTGATGTTCATCAAATCTAAATGTAATTGTTGCAACAAAAGGTCATTGTCAGCAAAGCTTTTTCTCAACAAACTTAGTGCTATACTACTAATTACCACTAGTTATGGGAAGACCTTCAATGGTTTTATAAGCTTTACCTCTCAAATAAGATCTGAGCATGCTAAATTTCAATACTGGCTCAATGTCTTGACGACTATCAATTAAACTATAAAGGAATCCCAAAAACAATTCCACTGACTCAACTGACCATCAAGTTCAGGAATCTTAATCTCAGGCAACTTAGAGTGTGGAAGTGGTCTAGCAGGTACTACTGTCTGACTAGGCGCTTGACTAGTTGTAGCTTGTGGTTGACTACCAAAGGACAAATGATCATCTATAGCTGACTCAATTTGTATGACACTTTATAAGCATTACGTTTCAGAGTTCTGTGTTCTCTAGAAACTTGGCTAAGCTGGGTACTATCAATAGATCTTGACTAGCTGTCCAATGTACATCAACGGACTCATACAACTTACAAGGTCTGCTTCTGAAAACTGTAACGACCGTAAGGATGGTGGAGGAAGCGCTTTAAGGTCATGTTCTATAGAATTGAGTATATCTGCCAGATTGTCTGTTACAACCTTGTAAAGCTCAAATGCTCTACTTTCATTGATTGATGGTAAAGACATCCTGTTGGATTAATCCTTACCTTATACAAATCACAATAATTTTGGCTTATACAAATCACAATAATTTTGGGTAGGTGGCCAAACTAAACTAATGCCTAAATTCACTAGGATTATAGTATCTATATCCTAGGTAAACTTGATTGTACACGCACATATTCAAATAGCTTATCTAAACCTTCCCTTGGACTAAAGAATTCGACATCAGCAGTGATATCACAAAAATTTGCCTTGAATTTATGTACAGTCTTTTAATATCAAAGTTCAAAAACAACACCAAAGGTAGCGTATTCCAAATTTCATTCAGTGAATTTAGTTAAGGTACAGTATGATAGCTAGGCTAAGCCTAATCTGGTTCGAAGGACCAGAAAAACTAGAATATGTGGTGACTATTCCCAGAATGCCTGTTTTCACCTGGTCAATAAATAGTCTACTCTCAGTTTTTGCAGGCTACCGTACACACTGATATTTACTCATCAACCAACTTCAAGTAAATTTGGGCTAAAACTTACTGTCTTATTGTTAAACGTGACAGACATACTGTGATTACCTAATTGTGATTACCTAATTGTGTTTACGGGAAAGAGCCCAAAGCTCGTATCTTCCCGTCTCCTGATCGGTTCCATTTTATACTTAGTGATACTTATCATACCTGTCCTTAAAACTATGGATTGAGATAGCATTAACTACCTCCTCGCTTAGTGAATTCCAATTATCAACTACTCTTACACTGAAAAAGTATTTCCTTACATCCTGCGAAAAAGTTTTCTTACGAAGCTTCAAACTGTGACCTCTAGTTCTAGAGCCAGCCATATCAAAATATCGATCCCTATCCACTCTATCATAACCATGAAGGAATTTAAAGACTGTCACCATATCCCCCCTCACTCTTCTAGCTTCGAGTGATGGTAAGTCTAATTCCCTCAGCCTCTCATCATAACTGAGATTGCGTATTTCTGGCACCAGTTTCGTGGCATGTCTTTGAACTTTTTCAAGCTTAGCTATGTGCTTTTTCAAGTGCGGATTCCAAAAGGGGGCTGCATATTCGAGTTTTGGCCTCACATAGGTTACATAAATATTTCTGAACATTTCCTTGTCCATGTGCCTGAAGGCTACCCTTACATTTGATAAGAATGCATATGCTGCCCTTACTATGCCATTTATATGTATTTCTGGAGACAAATCTGCCAGTATGTTTACTCCTAGATCTCTCTCATTTTCTGTCTCTTGAAGTTGTACTCCAGCCACTGAGTAGTCAAGCTTGGGCCTTCTTGCACTTGTACCCATTCTCATTACCTTACATTTTGAGGTATTGAATTTCATTAGCCACTTTTCTGACCACTCATGCAGATTATTTAGATCCTCCTGAAGTTCTCTACCATTGTTCTCGTTTTTTACTTTCTTCACAATCTTTGCATCATCTGCAAACATATTCATGAATGAATTTACAGACTCTGGTAGGTCATTTACATATACAAGGAACAAAAGTGGCCCTAAAACTGAACCCTGTGGAACTCCACTACTAACTCTTCTCCATTCAGACACTGAGTGTCTTACTCTAACCCTCTGTTCCCTTCCTTCTAAGTAAGTTTTTATCCATTCCAAAACATTTCCACCTATTCTAGCCATTGATTGCAGCTTCCTAATAAGTCTCCCATGTGGAACAGTGTCAAACGCTTTCTGGAAGTCTAGGAATATGCAATCTGCCCAGCCCTCTCTTTCCTGTAAGATTTGGCTTACCTCATCATAAAATTCTAATAAGTTTGTTACTGTTGATCTACCTTCTCTGAAGCCATGTTGCCTCACTGACAAAAAGTTGAAGGATTCCAAGTGAAGAGAGATATGTTTCCTTAGTAGTTTCTCCATAAGTTTGCAAACTATGCTGGTCAAGGAAACTGGTCTATAGTTCAGAGCCGTATCCCTCCTTCCCTTTTTGAAGATAGGTATCACATTTGCTTGTTTCCAGCATCTTGGAATCTCCCCCGACTCCAGTGACTCCTTAAATATGATACTTAGTGCCACTGATATTGTGTTTGCGCATTTTTTAAGCACATGAGGGGATATGTCATCAGGACCTGTAGCTTTATGAACATCTAAATCCATCAGCGCTTTGCATACCTCTGTGGCTGTAATGTTGATGTTCTCTAATACCGGCCCTTGAGCTTCTATCACTGCAATCTGAGGGGGTGGGGTATTTTCTACTGTAAATACTGACTGAAACTCCTTGTTCAATTCTTTGCAGATCTCTTCATCCGTCTCAGTGATGCTTCCATCCGCTCTCTTTTGCCTTAAAACCTGTTCTTTTACCTTCAGTTTTCCTCTGATAAAGCTGTGGAAAAGCTTGGGATTTTCTTTAGCCTTCCTGGTGATGTCCCTCTCATAGTCTCTCTCTGCCTCTCTCCTTTTACTTAGGTAGTCATTTCTTGCTCTTTTGTAGGTTTGCCAGGCATTTATGTTTTTTCTCCTCCTATAATTTTTCCAGCATTTGTCTCTCCACTCCTTAGCTCTTTTACACCCATTATCGAACCATTTCTCTCTGGCATGAATTACACCTACTTTGGAGACAGGTATGCAGCAATCTACTATCTTCCCATATTTCTCACAAAAGATGTCATACATTTCTTGTACAGATTTGTTGTAAAATAAGGTTCTCCAGTCAATAACTGCAAAAAGCTCATTCATTTTGATGTAATCTCCTTTTGGATAGTTCCTCCTCATGTCCTCAGTGCCTCTACTCTCAGGAAGAATATCTTCAATGATATACTCCATCAACAACACACACTGGTCACTCTTTCCAATTGGTGGTTCATACTCAATTTTTTCAATATCCAACACATTATCTGTGAACACTAGATCAAGTAGTGATTGCTCATCCCCACCCCTGGCCCTTGTTGGTTCCATTACATGTTGGTGTAGGAAATTCCCTTGTACGCAATCTAGGAATCTTGCCCCGAATGAGTCCTCACCACTGTGTGGGTCAAGATTTATCCAATCTATCTCTTTATGATTAAAGTCTCCCATAATCAAAATCCCACATTTTTTTCCCGTGCCATGTTAACAACTGAGTTTAAGACTTCAATAGTACCTATTTGACTTTCCTCATAAACTTCAAGCCTATTTTGGTTCCTTGGCGGGTTGGTGGGTTGTACTAGGGGGGAAGGACATGACTTATGTTTGCTTAATAGTAGTGGCAAACTCCCTGTGGTTAATGACACACACACTAAATAAATTAAACTGAACATTGCACAAATCCAGGCTTAAATGAAAGACTCATCGATAAAATGCAAAATTATATTGAGAGAACTTAACATTGTAATGGAGAGCAATCTTTCAGTTTAAAAGAAAAGGATAATATTTACACTAGATTAGGCGGCAATAAAGTGAATTTTACAAAAAATTACAAAGAGCTACAGCTCCAGGCACGACTGCTGGACACATCAAAACAAAACAACATTTAATATCAAAATAATGATTGCTCAAAATCCAAGAACTTTATACATTATGAAAACACAGTCACTGCTTGACAAATTCGACGGTACTAGTCCAAGGGGCGAAATGGGAGGCTCATAATTTACTCAAATTTTACGAGTCTCTAACAATAGGTCCTCTCCTAATGCTGTCTTCAGAGAGTCCTCGTTCGTTACACAAGGAGAAAAATTGTCTGATTCAGACAATGATCAAGAATAACAAGAGGATAACTTATCCAGAGAGAAACCTCGTCCATTCTGTAAACAAATCATACGAGCATCATGTGACAGAGTTTCACTCGAAGATACCAGAGGCTGTTAGATGCCTTATTAGTTAATTTAGTAATTTAACTGTCATTTTTATAACAAAAAATAATTCCCACTCCTTGACTTTTGCACATTATGATTATTTGCAATTTATATTTTAGCTTATGGCTAATTTTAAATATACCTTATTTAATATTCTTGTACGTGTAGAAAGCATAATCTCGATGTAAAGGTTGCCCTCTATTTCTGTTTTCCTACCGTTCCCTCTCCTCAGTGAGCCTATCAGCTACGTTTTCTTTACAATTTTCTTGTGATAAAATAGCTCTTGCTAATAAATTATTATAAAAATTGTTCTTGCTGATAATTTTGTTATAAATTTGACCTTGCTGTTATGTCATTAGCCTGGCTAGATATATTTCAGTAGCTTCTTCATTATTTGAATACTTAAATTCCGTCTCCTACAATGCAAAGAACGTTCCAGAGATTGTTTACCAGTAACCTAATTTTCCATTATTATTCTCACTTTATTTTATTTGCTTCCACTTGTTGCACCTAAAATGCTGTCTCTCCCATGCATCTCTGCTATAATTGCCTGCCAGGGACCACCACTAAAGTAGCCCTGGTATAAAATAAGAGCCAGATACTGCTCTAGAAATATATCCTACAGATGACGTCACCAGGAGAGGCATTGAAGCATCCTCATTTGGCGGACAAATGATGCAGAGGCAGCATCTTGCCTCAGCAGTCAAGCTTATTTCAAACCTCATTACGTGGCATCTTCACAGGAATTCATCTGGCACAAACAAGGTGAGGGATAGTGTATGGTAAAGCTTGTGGGTCAAGCAAATTGGTTTTTCGAGAATTGGTTAAATTCCTTACTGGCCAAATCCTACAAATGTTTTTAGCAGATTCCATTACCATTCAAACGAACTTTTGTAGATTACCCAACTGGAATCTCACTTGCCAAACATAATTCCTTAATATGAAAAGTACAGCTGATATATATTGCTAAGAAGTTTCTTTCATTGAATGTGATAATTGAAAATCTCATCCTCTGAAGATTGTTTATGAGCCCGTAAAAATCTATCCCTTCTCCTAACAAATTCTAATTTCCTTTCACCCCTTTTTATCATCGTAAATAAAGTGTTTTACGTCAAAAACTCATGAATAAAGCTATTTGCTATATAAATTGCAAATAATAAATCATTTAACTAAAGTGTTTTATGCTATAAACTGTAAATAATTAAAAGGTAAATTTACTCTGTTGGCTTTACAAATATTTCCTGCTAACCAGAATTTAATGAATGCATACTGTATTTATCTTGCTGATTCTTCATATATTGGGGATAAGTGTTTTGAGTTATGAGTTGCAAATACTTCAAAAGGTGGTTTTGCCCCTTTTTCATTGCAAGCAATTCTTGATAACTAAAAGTTAGTGAATACTGTATTTATCTCGTAGATTCTTCCTTTATCATAGATAGAGTGTTTTACCATATTAATTGCAAATCAGTAATAAACATTGCAACTTTTGTGGTTTCCCACAATTTAAGGAATTCATACAGTACTGTATTTGTCTTGCTTATTTTTCATTTATTGTGAATAAATTGTTTTCCTTTAATACCAGCAAAGAATTAATGGATTGGTATGCTATTATGGTAGCATGAATATTTTTGGTTAGCTGTGACTAACCAATATATTTTCATCCTGTAGAATAATATTGGAAACTCCCTATATGTGTGCTCATGCTTTCAGTTTCCCATTATTAAAAGTGTGTCGTTTCTGTTTCTGTAATGGCAGTGTCCTCTATTCTACTCTGCCTGTGTGACAGAGGTAATCGTCGAGTTGAGGCCAAAGTCTTGGCATACATCTGCAGTGCAGGGAAACAAAATTGTGCTCATCACCTCCGAAATTCGAGGCAGCATTTCATAAAATTTTATTAAAAAAATTAATTAAATTCTTTTAATGTCATTGCATTTCCAAAATTAAAAGAAAGTTGAATTGTGAGTTTCATTTAACTGAGTAGTGGTATACGGGTGGGGTGTTCAAGAACAAATATCTGTCCTGTCTGTTTGTGAGCTCTTAACCGAGTCCAGTACTTTGAGTCCCCTTAGTAAAACAGAATCTTAACTCTCCATTCCCACAACAATATTGGTGCCCGAACAGGGACCCGAACAGACAGACTGATTTTGATAAATTTACTTTATTTTGCTTTTTAACATTGCACATGATACCCTATTACCATTGGCTCGATTATTGAAATGAATGAAACTTAGGCTGCACACGAAAATTTTATTGCTAGAGACGTTGCGGATTAGAATTTTTTTAAAATTTTCAAATTTAATTATGGTAACTATATTTTCTTGTTCCCATGTGGTAAACAAAATTTCAGGAAATATGCATGAGATTGCGTGATAACAGAATTAAGAAATTTTGCATGACGAGAAGACGGGTTATTTAAAATTTCATTTACTTGCGTGATAAGATTGAGTTTTAAAGCATTCGTGTTTTATATATCCGTTAAAGGGTGATGCTTGTTAAGAATTGGTTATACAGTGATCCCTCGTTTATCGCGGGGGTTAGGTTCCTGGACCGACCGCGATAGGTGAATTTCCGCGAAGTAGGATCACCCTATATGTACATAGGTATTTTACATTTATTTTTACGTTTACTGTATAAACCCTCCCTGTACTGTTAACAAACCACCCTTTACTTCATAAATAACAGCATGCAAGCATAAATTTATATGAAAGTGATAGGTAAACTTACCATGAATGAGGTGGTAATGACTTGACATACTCATATACAGAGGTATTTTACAATTATTTTTACGTTTACTGTATAAACCCTCCCTTCACTGTTAAAAAACCACCCTTTAATTTATAAATAACAGCATGCAAGCGTAAATATATATGAAAGTGATAGGTAAACTTACCGTGAATGAGGTGGTAATGACATGACATACTCATATACATAGGTATTTCAGAATTATTTTTACGTTTACTGTATATACCCTCCCCTGCAGCTGACATCTGCAAATCTTCTTCCTTCTTTCAGCGTATCTAACAGTTTCAACTTATCCGTTATGGATAACATATTTCTTTGCCGCTTAGGCTCACTACCAGAAGCCTTTGAAGATGAAGGACGTTTGGGAGGCATTGCATAGGTTGAAATACATGAGTAAAAAAAAATCACAAGCACAATGTATTAATAAGCACAACGCAAATGGCGCACATGTTAGTTAGACTGAAAGAGTGAGGCGAGACAATGGAAGATAGTGGGAGAACCAAGCTTCAATCAAAAAGCCAATCAGACCCCATGATACAGAACATACAGAAAAGCAATTATGTGATTCATCGTCTCCCACCCTTTCATCCAATAGCATTCCATGAACTATCTCACCTAGGTGCGAGCTTTTGCATTTTCCAAGACGCCAATACATTGTACGCTATCGGACAGTATTTCACATGGTGCAATACTGTGAGTTATGTGTTGAAATTTATGTTTTTTACTAATTTTTACTGTTTTTTTTTATTCTTAGGCTAGGAAATACTTGTTTTATCAATAACATAATGAAAGTTTCAATATGTACTAGCTAGTGTAGGTGCGACCCTTTTCATTTTACGAAATGCTGATACCAGTATCGTATATCACATGGTGCAATACTGTTAGTATTTATTTTTTTTACTATTTTTTACTGTTTTATTATTCTTAGGCTAAGAAATACGTTTTTTTTATCAATAAAATCATGAAACTACTGAAAATTTTAATATATTCTAGCTCACATAGGTGCGACCCTTTGCGTTTTCCGAAACGCTGATACCGGTATCGTACTTTCTATGGTCCAGAGTTACATGTTCAAATTTATGATCTTTTACTATTTCTTACTGATTTATTATTCTTAGTCTGGGAAATACATTTATTTTATCAATAAAATAATAAAAAAAAATTGCAATAAATTAATTAATATACTGAAAATTTTTATTTCTTAAAATTTTAATATTTTTGCATATACCCAGAAAAAAAAAACTCGCCAAAAAAAACCCGCGATGCAGTGATTCCGCGATAGGTGAACCGCGATATAGGGAGGGATTACTGTATTTCCTTGGGATTTAGGAATTGGGAGTAAGCATATTAATTATTTTGCTTATAATTGTGTTTTATATTCAAGCATTGACTAATCATAGATTGGGAAGAAAAACTTTGGTGTCGTTTATTGAGCGTAGGCTAAGCCCTTCATGTGTCTGAGTTGTCACTCAAAAATAAATTTTCTCATTACTAGTAGACATGTGTAATCTGGCTGCTTTGTATGCCATTAGCTTATCTTTGGTGTATTTTGTATAGGATCTGTGCCCATTTGACAACACTCCAGAATTTTACTTACGACATTTTATTTGTGGGTACTGCCATATAGGTGCTCATACGCAGGCACGACCGCTATACTATACTTGTTTGTATTCTCTGGCACCGCGTGCTAGTCGGTAAAATTCGTTGTTGCTCATTCCTCTCATTTGCACCATAACCGCAGGTACTGCCACATATTGCTGTTAAGCAGGCACGACTGCCATTCAGTATTGCCAGTGTTTCATGCACTGTTTTGAAACATTTTACTACTGTTGCACTTGATTGTATTTTGAGTCACTTTTATGGTGAGGTTTTGAGATCATCGTTACGTTTTAGTTTGAACTGTGGTGTTGGATTTTTTTCTCTCCTTGGTGTTGTGTGGTTCTTTCATTTTTTCTACTATTGTAGAGATATGTTAGTGTTTTTTTTTTGGCACTTCATTATTGACTGTTTAGGAAACAAACATGGAAACCAAGCAGTCACAGGAAACCATAGAAACATTCAATGAGGAGGGTTACCTGAACATGACGATTGCTAGGGGTGAGAGATACGGTTTTTCCCCATGACAGAAGCTATTCGAGTGGGCTCATGACAAGATGGTTGAACGCCGAGCTGAGCTGGAGAGGAAAACCCGTGATGAGGCACAAGCCCAATGCAATTACCACCAGGCATAAGCCCAACGCGATTACAACAAGGTACAGGCACAAGCCCAATGCCATTACGACCAGGCACAAGCACAAGCACAACGCGAACATTAGTGTGATTACCTAATTGTGATTACCTAATTGTGTTTACGGGAAAGAGCCCAAAGCTCGTATCTTCCCGTCTCCTGATCGGTTCCATTTTTAGACTTAGTGATACTTATCATACCTGTCCTTAAAAATATGGATTGAGATAGCATTAACTACCTCCTCGCTTAGCCAATTCCAATTATCAACTACTCTTACACTGAAAAAGTATTTCCTTACATCCTGCAAACAAGTTTTCTTACGAAGCTTCAAACTATGACCTCTAGTTCTAGAGCCAGCCATATCGAAATATCGATCCCTATCAACTCTATCATAACCATGAAGGAATTTAAAGACTGTCACCATATCCCCCCTTACTCTTCTAGCTTCGAGTGATGGCAAGTCTAATTCCCTCAGCCTCTCATCATAACCGAGATTGCGTATTTCTGGCACCAGTTTTGTGGCATGTCTTTGAACTTTTTCAAGCTTAGCTATGTGCTTTTTCAAGTGCGGATTCCAAATGGGGGCTGCATATTCGAGTTTTGGCCTCACATAGGTTACATAAATATTTCTGAACATTTCCTTGTCCATGTGCCTGAAGGCTACCCTTACATTTGATAAGAATGCATATGCTGATCTTACTACGCCATTTATATGTATTTCTGGAGACAAATCTGCCAGTATGTTTACTCCTAGATCTCTCTCATTTTCTGTCTCTTGAAGTTGTACTCCAGCCACCGAGTAGTCAAGCTTGGGCCTTCTTGCACTTGTACCCATTCTCATTGCCTTACATTTTGAAGTATTGAATTTCATTAGCCACTTTTCTGACCACTCATGCAGATTATTTAGATCCTCCTGAAGTTCTCTACCATTGTTCTCGTTTTTTACTTTCTTCACAATCTTTGCATCATCTGCAAACATATTCATGAATGAATTTACACACTCTGGTAGGTCATTTACATATACAAGGAACAAAAGTGGCCCTAAAACTGAACCCTGTGGAACTCCACTACTAACTCTTCTCCATTCAGACACTGAGTGTCTTACTCTAACCCTCTGTTCCCTTCCTTCTAAGTAAGTTTTTATCCATTCCAAGACATTTCCACCTATTCTAGCCATTGATTGCAGCTTCCTAATAAGTCTCCCATGTGGAACAGTGTCAAACGCTTTCTGGAAGTCTAGGAATATGCAATCTGCCCAGCCCTCTCTTTCCTGTAAGATTTGGCTTACCTCATCATAAAATTCTAATAAGTTTGTTACTGTTGATCTTCCTTCTCTGAAGCCATGTTGCCTCACTGACAAAAAGTTGAAGGATTCCAAGTGAAGAGAGATATGTTTCCTTAGTAGTTTCTCCATAAGTTTGCAAACTATGCTGGTCAAGGAAACTGGTCTATAGTTCAGAGCCGTATCCCTCCTTCCCTTTTTGAAGATAGGTATCACATTTGCTTGTTTCCAGCATCTTGGAATCTCCCCCGACTCCAGTGACTCCTTAAATATGATACTTAGTGCCACTGATATTGTGTTTGCGCATTTTTTAAGCACATGAGGGGATATGTCATCAGGACCTGTAGCTTTATGAACATCTAAATCCATCAGCGCTTTGCATACCTCTGTGGCTGTAAGGTTGATGTTCTCTAATACCGGCCCTTGAGCTTCTATCACTGCAATCTGAGGGGGTGGGGTATTTTCTACTGTAAATACTGACTGAAACTCCTTGTTCAATTCTTTGCAGATCTCTTCGTCCGTCTCAGTGATGCTTCCATCCGCTCTCTTTAGCCTTAAAACCTGTTCTTTTACCTTCAGTTTTCCTCTGATAAAGCTGTGGAAAAGCTTGGGATTTTCTTTAGCCTTCCTGGTGATGTCCCTCTCATAATCTCTCTCTGCCTCTCTCCTTTTACTTAGGTAGTCATTTCTTGCTCTTTTGTAGGTTTGCCAGGCATTTATGTTTTTTCTCCTCCTATACCTTTTCCAGCATTTGTCTCTCCATTCCTTAGCTCTTTTACACCCATTATAGAACCATTTCTCTCTGGCATGAATTACACCTACTTTGGTGACAGGTATGCAGCAATCTACTATCTTCCCATATTTCTCACAAAAGATGTCATACATTTCTTGTACAGATTTGTTGTAAAATAAGGTTCTCCAGTCAATAACTGCAAAAAGCTCTTTCATTTTGATGTAATCTCCTTTCTGATAGTTCCTCCTCATGCCCTCAGTGCCTCTACTCTCAGGAAGAATGTCTTCAATGATATACTCCATCAACAACACACAGTGGTCACTCTTTCCAATTGGTGGTTCATACTCAATATTTTCAATATCCAACACATTATCTGTGAACACCAGATCAAGTAGTGATGGCTCATCCCCACCCCTGGCTCTTGTTGGCTCCATTACATGTTGGTGTAGGAAATTCCCTTGTACGCAATCTAGGAATCTTGCCCCAAAGGAGTCCTCACCACTGTGTGGGTCAAGATTTATCCAATCTATCTCTTTATGATTAAAATCTCCCATAATCAAAATCCTACATTTTTTCTCCCGTGCCATGTTAACAACTGAGTTTATGACTTCAATCGTACCTATATGACTTTCCTCATAAATTTCAAGCCTATTTTGGTTCCTTGGTGGGTTGTATACAACAGTTATTATAATGCTCTCTGACCCAGTATTTATGCGAGCAACATAGAAATTCCCTGAACTCACTTTCTATAGCCAAGTTTATTTCTTCAACTTGAATCCTCTCACTTATGAGCAGTGCTATCCCTCCACCAGTCCTCTCAGATCTTTCGACCCTTAGTATTCTGAAGCCCTTAGGAAAAACTGTGACACTGTTTATGTCCTCACTCAACTTAGTCTCTGTAATTGCTACTATATCTGCCTTACTGTTGTGAATCCTATCTGTTAATTCTACTGCCTTACCAGCTAATCCATCAGCATTTGTGTATAACAATCTTAATGAGGCCCCATCCCCTGATCTTCTGTCATTATCTTCTTTATCTCCCCTTTGTCTGGAAGTATTCTGTAACGAAAATTTTTCTTCTCTTCTTCATTTCTTTCATCATTTAACCTTCTTGCCTCTTGCAACAAGTTTTTGATCTTTCCCATCTCTTCCTGTGTTCTGTATCGTCTAATGAACACTTCTTTGCATTCTTGAAGGTCTTTTAGACTTTTTTTCTCAACAATATTTCCCTATATGTCTCCCCTCTCTCAAAGGTTACTTTTGTTGGTCTCGGCTTTCCTTCCCTTTCCTTCCGTGCGCTTGCTCGGCTTCGAGCGGCAATCCCAGACAGTGGTCCTTCATCCGGAAATAGAGATTACAGGAACGGGAAGCACAAGGGCCCCTCGCAGAACTTCAATCATCCAGCTCATCCTCCTCACACTCCTAAGCCTTATCATGGCCTTGCAACCACACTCAAGAAGGATGACTCGGTAAAACCTAAGCCTCAGCAGTTCAAAGGCAAGGGCCATTACTCTGCTCCACCTTCCCAGGGCTTTTAGTCAAACTCTAAGAGCCACCACACTCCCTCTCACAGCGGCGGCCCGCAGAGCCATCCGGCCACTCACTCAGCCCATGTTGTGGAAACAAGGCCAGAAAGGGCCACTGAGGATAACGCTGAGGAACCACCGCACAAACTTGCCAATGTGGAATTTACGAACATGATAATCTGGAAATGATCCCAAAATGCCTAGAAACCATAAATGGAGTGGAAGCTGAGATAGCCCTCGACACAGGGGCCAATGGCATATTTGTTGACGAGAGATTCGTCAGGGATGAAGATTTTACCGGCAAAGTCGTTCGTGTGCGGGTTGCTGAAGGAACACACCAAATACGACGCTGCTGTGTCATTAACCTGGATTGCAAATACTACAAGGGAAAAGCCCCAGCTGTGGCAATGATTGGGCTTATGTACCCTGTCTTGCCGGGTCGTGTACTGAACCTAGTTCGTATTCTCCAGGCTGACCTCTACCATAAGGACATTTCTCATTGTAACTTCCCTTGAGGGAAGTCACATGAAGCCATTTCAGCAGCAACTCCTGGCCTCGATGCCAAGAACTTGGACGATTCTCCGACAAACTCCGTTGAGTCTGCCGCAGTTAGTACACGTAATGTGGAATGCGGAGAGTTCCCCCTCCTTTACCAGATGATGCACCTCTAGAGCCATTGAAGTCCCGTCCAGACTTTGCCAAGTTGCAGCAAGACTGCCCCAGCCTCAAATGTTGGATGCAGCAGGCCACCTGGGGAAGGACCTTCATGGTGAGAGGAGAAGGCCAGATCATTTACGCCCTTGAAGTTGGAGTACTTCGTAGACATGTGACTAAAGATGGCCACACCTTTAAACAGTTGGTGGTACCCGCTTCATTATGCCGCCAGGTTATGTATGTGGCACACCATTTACCTCTGAGTGGACACAGAGGCAATGCAAAAACTTGGCACGTCCTTCACAAGGCTTTTGCATGGCCAAACATGTACCGGTACCGAAAGTTCCCATGGGGATAACCAAGCTCTCAATGGAGCCATTTTCCAAGGTCGCTATTGATATATTAGGTCCTATTAATCCAGCTTTGTCCACGGGGAAACAGTTCCTCCTGGTATACGTCGACCTGGCAACAAGGTACCCAGATGCAGTGCCAATGTCTTCTATCACGACTGAAGCAGTCGCTCATGCCCTATTTGAAATCTGCTCCAGGGTTGGCTTTCCTGAGCAGGTCACTTCTGACAATGGAAGTCAGTTTACAAGTAGGCACTTTGAGGCTTTCTGTAAATGTTAGAAATGACGCACATTCGTACGAGCGTCTATCATGCCCAATCAAATGGAGCATGCGAACGCTATAATGGGACATTGAAGCAATGTTTGCGCAAGCTAGTGATAGATATACCTAGGCAGTGGGACAAGTACGTCCCTGCTGCACTTTTATCCTTCAAAGACACGCTCCACAACACTACTGGATACTCTCCTTTCGAGTTGATTTATGGTCATAAGGTCAGAGGCCCAGTGGAATTCTTGGCAGAATGTTGGGATTCACCTACCATCGAAGATGACAATATGGACGTCCATGAGTATATTTTGAAGTTTTCGTCCCATCTCAAAAAGGCTTGGAAAACTTCACAATTAACCATTAAGGGTCCCCAGCAGACTTCCAAGCTCCTTTTTGACAAACGTGCCCGATGTCGTGCCCTTACACCCAGAGATAGAGCTCTGTTACTTCTTCCAATAGACACTCGCAAGCTAATGCTACACTGGAAAGGACCGTACACTGTGGTACACCGGGTGACCCCTGACAATTATGTGCTAAATGTTGATGGCAATAACAGGAAATACCACATTAACCAGCTGAAGCTGTATTGTGAGGACCCGGAGGCCCGCAGGGATCCTGCGCTGGCACTCTCAGCAACCCCTATAGATGCCCTCAGCATCAACAGCATCTCCGAGGCTGCAGCAACACAGGTGCTCCATTATAGCCACCCCTTACTTCCTATATTGGAATAATCCACCCTTGAAGTGGAGACAGACTTACGGGAGTGGAGTTTTACGGAAGAAGCCACTCTGGCCACAGCCACCACCCTCGCAATTGAAGACATAAGCTTAGCTTTTGATGAGGGTAAGGATTCTGCCATTCCCACACACCGAAAGGAAAGTGTGAGTAATTACATTATTAAGTCCAGACTGCAACCGAGTCAACGGGAACAGCTGAACAAGCTATTAGAGGACTACGAGAACGTCTTCAACGACCTGCCAGGCATTACCGCTACCCTTGAGCATCATGTCAGATTGACTGACCCAGAGCCATTTCGGCATTCATATGACCTTCCCCACCAGCTGTCCGTATGGCTGAAGGAAAATCTTGACACTTGGGTCTGCCTCGGAATAGTTGAAAAGAGCATTTTTCCCTGGTGATCGCCGTTAGTGGCAGTGCGTAAGCGAGATGGCAGTCACAGGTTCTGCCTTGACTGTCGTAAGCTTAACTCCCGTACCATCTTTGATGGAGAGCCCATTGCTGACGCCGAGCATATTTTCTCGTTGCTCTCCCAAACCCGTTACCTGTCCAAGTTGGATCTAGGCAGTGGATTTTGGCAAGTCCTGCTGAGCGAGACTACCAAGCCTCTAACAGCCTTTTCCACAAGATATGGTCTATACCACTTCAGGGTCATGCCTTATGGTATGGTAAATGCCTCTGGCTGCTTCAGCAGACTCATGAGGATAGTACTACAGGATCTCGACAATGTTTCGTGCTTTGTAGACGACATCCTGGTGCATTCTCAGGATTGGTCATCGCACCTCGAGACTCCGCAGAGTTCTCACTCGTCTGAACCAGCATGGACTTCATGTAAAACCTTCCAAATGTGAGATTGGTTTCACACAATTGCAGTATCTCGGATACTTGGTCGAATAAGGAGTTATGTCCCCTTTACATGACAGGGCACAAGCTATTAAGGATATGGAGAAACCTGCTACTGTCACTCAACTGAGATCATTCCTGGGTAGTGTCGGCTACTACCAACGGTTCATTCCACACTTTAATACTATCACTGCTCCTTTGCAGTAAATGACCTCCTCAAAGCAAGGTAAAACCTCCCCTGTCCAATGGACAGATGAAGCGGAGAGAGCATTTTTCAAGCTCCGAGAAGCATTGGCGGGTGAGCCAGTATTACAACTGGTAAACACTGATTTTCCAATTGTCTTGCAGACCAACGCCTCAGACGAAGGCCTGGGTGCCGTGCTCTTGCAAGCCCGATCAGACAACTCAGAAGAAGTAGCCCCAGTGCGATAAGCAAGCCGCTGGCTTCGCCATGCAGAGTGAAATTACTCCACCGTGGAGAAGGAAGCTCTAGCTTCATATTGGGCCATAAAGAAATTTGAAGTCCATCTGTATGGCCAACATTTTACACTGAGAACTGACCAACATCCTCTCCTATATTTACAGACTGCAGACAAGCTAAATCCTCGCCTGAAAAGGTGGGTACATTTCCAGAATCTTTCAAATTCACTGCCCAACATGTTCATGGCAAGGACAATGACCTTGCTGATCTACTAAGTCGACGGTCGTTACCCTCAAATGAGGAAGCTGGTGCTGTTAGCCTAAATTTGACTAGTCGGTAAAGATTACTTCTCTGATGTGTTGTTTATTTTTTATGTTTATCTTTTATGTCTTTAATACTGTACTGTACTTGTTTATTTTAGCGTACAAACGTTATTCCTAATGGAAGACAAAAAAGATGAAGAATATTTCTTTGATCGTAGTTTTATATTTCCCTTTGTGGGATTCTGAAAGCCAGAACATGGCAGAAACTTTGTAGTTTAGTGTTGAATAGCTGAAACTGTTTTAAATCCAGTAGCCACTGTTAATGACGACTTGGTTGAAATTTTCCATTTTCGTATGCTGTATTTTTTTGTATATTATTTTATTGCCTTATTACATGTGAAGCATTCTTAAACTTAAATATTGATATTCACTGATATCTAATTGTGATTTTAATTTTCTTGAAATTTTAATTTGATCACATTTCTTTTATGTTTTGCATATCATTTAATGTTTTATTTATAAGAATTGTTCACTTTTCCTAATAGTATGATATGTTTCGGTGGTGGATCCCATTCTTATTGTTCATTTGTTCTTTTCCATGAGAAGGATATCTTATCCCTCATCATAACACTGAAGTCACCATAACTTCCTCTGTTCTTTTTTCGCCTTCTGTAGTAGAATTTTGCTAAATCAATATTCCCTAGAAAGGGCCTGTGTGACAGAATGTTTTGCTCAAAGTCACCAGAGGCTGTTAGATACCTTATTAGTTAACTTAGTAATTTAACTGTCATTTTTCTAACTAAAAATAATACCCACTCCTTGACCTTTGCAGATTATGATTATTTGCAATTTATATTTTAGCTTATAGCTAATTCAAATATACCTTATTTAATATTCTTGGACGTGTAGAAAGCATAATCCCAATATAAATGTTGTCCCCTATTTATGTTTTCCTACCGTTCCCTTTCCTCAGTGAGCCTATCAGATACGTTTTCTTTACAATTTTCTTATGATAAAATAGCTCTTGCTAATAAATTATTATAAAAATTGTTCTTGCTGATAATTTTGTTATAAATTTGACCTTGCTGTTATGTCATTAGCCTGGCTAGATATATTTCAGTAGCTTCTTCATTATTTGAATACTTAAATTCCGTCTCCTACAACGCAAAGAACGTTCCAGAGATTGTTTACCAGTAACCTAATTTTCCATTATTATTCTCACTTTATTTTATTTGCTTCCACTTGTTGCACCTAAAATACTGTCTCTCCCTAGCATCTCTGCCATAATTGCCTGCCAGGGACCACCATTAAAGTAGCCCTGGTATAAAATAAGAGCCAGTTACTGCTCTAGAAATATATCCTACAGGTGACGTCACCAGGAGGGACATTGAAGCGTCCTCATTTGGTGGCCAAACATCCCAGAGGCAGCATCTCGCCTCAGCAGTCAAGCTTATTTCAAACCTTATTTACGTGGCATCTTCACAGAAATTCATCTGGCACAAACAAGGTGAGGGGTAGTGTATGGTAAAGCTTGTGGGTCAAGCAAATTGATTTTTCAAGAATTAGTTACATTTGTTACTGGCCAAATCCTACGAATTTTTTCTCAGATTCCATTCCCATACAAACGAACTTCTGTAGATTACCTAACTGGAATCTCACTTGCCAAAGTTAATTTCTTAACCTGGAAATTACTGATATACATTGCTTGGAAGTTTTTTCAATGAATGTGATAAACGAAAATCTCATCCTTTGAAGATTGGTTATGAGCCCGTAAAAATCTATCCCTTCTCCTAACACATTCTAATTTCATATCACCCCTTTCTAGCATCGTAAATAAAGTGTTTTACGTCAAAAACTCGTGAACAATGCTATTTGCTATATAAATTGCAAATAATTAATCATTTAACTAAAGTGTTTTATGCTATAAACTGCAAATAATTAAAAGGTAATTTTACCCTGTTGGCTTTACAAATATTTCCTGTTAACCACAATTGCTTAATGCAATTGGATATTATGAAGAAACTTGAAAAAAAGCATCAAGAACAAACAGCAAACATATTTTCATTATAATATCGTCAGGGAAATATCGTGTGAGGGTGCATCAGCCGATACGGAAGTAGCAAAATGTTTGCTGATAGAGGTTTGTTCTTCCACATCCTAATCCTCTTCTATCACTTATTGCAATCGGATGTTATGAAGAAATGG
Organism: Halocaridina rubra; assembly: GCA_037179515.1. NCBI lineage: Eukaryota > Metazoa > Arthropoda > Malacostraca > Decapoda > Atyidae > Halocaridina > Halocaridina rubra. The sequence goes on along the minus strand of JAXCGZ010013394.1, from coordinate 68,597 downwards.
AAAAAAAGCATTAAGAACAAACAGCAAACATATTTTCAATATAATATCGTCAGGGAAATAGCATGTAAGAGTGCATCAGCTGATACAGAAGTAGCAAAATGTTTGCTGATAGAGGTTCGTTCTCCTGCATCCTACTCCTCTTCTACCGCTTAATGCGATTGGATATTATGAAGAAAATTTAAAAGAAGCATTAAGAACAAACAGCAAACATATTTTCAATATAATATCGTCAGGGAAATAGTGTGTAAGGGTGCATCAACTCATACAGAAGTAGCAAAACGTTTGCATCCTCGTACTCACCACCACCATCAGTGTTGCCAGAATTGATGAATGAGAGAAATTATAAATATAAAAAATATACATGTAAGCTGGTAAGTTCTTTTAAGTATCTTAAAGATGAAGTACATTTTTATTTAAATTACAGTTATACTATCTTGTTCTTAATATATATCTTGAAATGTACCATACATTTGAAAATTAAAACATCCACTTTATCTGGCAAAATTTGGCCACCATGCACATCCCATTGTATGCCTTTTGCCCACCGCATATTATAGTGCATTAATTTGTTTACTGTACAGTATATCTGTATATCTTTTATACTGTACAGTTCTTCTTCTTTTTCGTCTACATCCTTTCCCACTTTTATGTGGGATCGATGTTTCTGGCCAGTTTTCTCTATTTGTTTCCGTCCTATACCTCATCACCCAACAAACCTTTAGACCTCAGATCATCATTGATGCAATCCATCCTCCTAAGCTTTGGTCTCCCACTCCTTCTCCTACCCTGTAAATCCATTTCCATCACCCTCTTCCCAACAAACTATTCATTCCTTCTAAAGACGTGACCATACTGTCTTAGTCTATTTTCTTGTATCTTATCTGATATTTCTCTAACTTTTGAGGTACCTCTAATTACCTCGTTTCTGACCTTGTCGCTTCTTGTCACCCCACACATCCATCTCAACATCCTCATCTCTCCACATCCAGTTTTTTCTCTTGTGTCTTCTTTAATGCCCATGTCTCTGCTCCATACATCATCACAGGTCTCACAACTATCTCATGCACTTTACCCCTAAACTTAATTCCTATTCCCCTGTTACACAGCACCCCAGACACACTCTTCCAGTTCTTTCCGCCCGCTTGTATTCTGTAGGTTATTTCTGACTCTAGGTCACCATCCTCTGCTACTGCTGATCCCAAATACTTGAACTTTTCAACTCTTTTCAACACCTTTCCCTGCAAATTGACATCCCCATCCTCATCATCTCTCAGCCTCAAGTACTCTGTCGTCTTCCTGCTGATTTTCAGTCCTCTATCCTTCATCACTCTTCTCCAATCGTCAAGTTTCTCCACTACCTCTCGCGTGTTGCTACACAGTACAATGTCATCTGCAAAGAGCATACACCATGGAGACTTATTTCTAATACCCTGGGTTACTACATCCAAGACCAGATCAAATAGATATGGACTCAAAGCAGACCCTTGATGCAGACCAACATTTACTGAGAGACTTTTCGTCAAGCCCACACTGCTCTTAACATTTGCCTCTGCCCTCTCATACATATCTTAGATGATTCTTACATATTTCTCGGGTAGACGGGGAGGGTTGGTAGCAGGAAGGGCAACCTGCCAAAACCAAAATATGGCCAGTAAAGATCGTTTATACTTTACACTATTTGCATGTTCATGTAAATAACTATAAGTCTTTCTGCTTTGTTATGTGCTTATAAAATATGTTTTACTTATCTTATATCTTTGGTATAGTGTGTCTGGCCACCATGCACGTCCCAGGGTAAGCCTAAGCCTGTTGCCAACGGCATAATAAAGTCCATTAATTTGCTTAAGGTACAGTATATCTGTATATCTTTTACACTGTACACTATTTGCATTTTAATATAAATAACCACGGGTCTTTTTGCTTTGTTATGTACTTATAAAATATGTTTTACTTATCTTATATCTTTGGCATAGTGTGTCTGGCCACCATGCACATCCCAGTGTAAGCCTTAGCTTGTTCCCAATGGCATAATAGAGTGCATTAATTTGTTTACTGTACAGTAAATCTGTATATCTTTTATACTGTACACTATTTGCATATTAATACAAATAACTACAGGTCTTCCTGCTTTGCTATGTACTTATAAAATATGTTTTACTTATCTTATATCTTTGGTATAGTGTGTCTATGGACGGTAGTAGAACGAGCTATGCCCTTTATCATTGTTTCCTATGGAAAATGACTCGTTTTTTCACGCGATTTCCTATTTACCCGTGACTTCTGAGAACCTATCTCCGAGTTATTTTGAAAACTAGGTATATATATATATATATATATATATATATATATATATATATATATATATATATATATATATATATATATATATATATATATATATATCCAATTAAGCACATTACATATGTGAAAACATGAATCATTTTTTACCCCGACCGGGACTCGAACCTACTACTTATGATTACTAAGTCAAAGCGCTACCACTGCACCACAACTGAGTCACTAAATAGCACTTATATGGAGATATAAAAACTCGGTGTGAAGCTTAATTAAAAGTTTTTCTCTTTTTTTTTCCTCTTTCTCGTCTCCTTTCTATATTCTGTGAGAGGGAGAACATGAAAATGACGCCATCTCTGTCCCAAACCTCTCCCATCCATGGGTCGGTAGGAGGGGTAGCCATCAGGAGACTCAAACAGAAAATCAAGAATTTAGAGGAAATGGTTATAAGCCTTGATGATAAAATTCAGAATATGGATGGAGAAATGAAAGAGAATGAAACACTCAGAGAGCAAATAAGATCTTTGGAGGAAGCAAATAAAGCACAAGGGCAGGAGAGAAAGGAACTAGAAAAAAGAATAAAGAAGCTGGAAGGGGAAAAGAGTCAACTAGAATCTAGACTTTCTAAACAAGAAGATAAAAACAAACCGCTGAATGACAACCTAAAGGAATTAGATGTTAGTTCACTGCTCTCTTCTGAGAGAGACGAGATTGCTGCTTGGAATGTCCAGATTAAGGAAAACATTGAACAGTTCAGAAAAGAGTTCCAGGAGCTGAATATGGAAAATGATGCCATGAAAACTTCCTTTGCTGATGCATTAAAGGGGAATGTGGCAGTAAAAGAGGCTGAAAGGTGGTGGCACTGGAAAACATACGAACAGTTGACTATAAAGAGACAGTAATCGAAAAAATGAAAGACGTTGTGATGGAAAGGGCAAACCCACTCATCAGACAGGAACTTGATAAGGAGAAGACAGTGGTAATCTCAGGCATAAGCAAGTCCTAGGAGCCAACATGGCAGGGGAGCCTTGAAGAAAATAAAGCTAGGGTTGTAGACCTGATAAGAAAGCTTGGAGTAGTATGTGGTCCTGAGGATATTGTAAACATACGCCAACTAGGTAAATATTCGAGGGAAGGAAAGCCGAGACCAACAAAAGTAACCTTTGAGAGAGGGGAAACATGTAGGGAAATATTGTTGAGACAAAAAAGTCTAAAAGACCTTCAAGAATTCAAAGGAGTGTTCATTAGACAATACAGAACACAGGAAGAGATGGGAATGATCAAATACTTGTTGCAAGAGGCAAGAAGGTTAAATGATGAAAGCAATGAAGAAGAGAAGAAAAATTTTCATTACAGAGTTCTTCCAGACAAAGGGGAGATAAAGAAGATAATGACAGAAGATCAGGGGATGGGGCCTCATTAAGATTGTTATATACAAATGCTGATGGATTAGCTGGTAAGGCAGTAGAATTAAAAGATAGGATTCACAACAGTAAGGCAGATATAGTAGCAATTACAGAGACTAAGTTGAGTGAGGACATAAACAGTGTCACAGTTTTTCCTAAGGGTTTCAGAATACTAAGGGTTGAAAGATCTGAGAGGACTGGTGGAGGGATAGCACTGCTCATAAGTGAAAGGATTCAGGTCGAAGAAATAAACTTGGCTATAGAAAGTGAGTTCAAGGAATTTCTTGTTGCTCGCATAAATATTGGGTCAGAGAGCATTATAATAACTGTTGTATACAACCCACCAAGGAACCAAAATAGGCTTGAAGTTTATGAGGAAAGTCATATAGGTACTATTGAAGTCATAAACTCAGTTGTTAACATGGCATGGGAAAAAAAATGTAGGATTTTGATTATGGGAGACTTTAATCATAAAGTGATAGATTGGATAAATCTTGACCCACACAGTGGTGAGGACTCATTCGGGGCAAGATTCCTAGATTGCGTACAAGGGAATTTCCTACACCAACATGTAATGGAACCAACAAGGGCCAGGGGTGGGGATGAGCCATCACTACTTGATCTAGTGTTCACAGATAATGTGTTGGATATTGAAAAAATTGAGTATGAACCACCTATTGGAAAGAGTGACCACTATGTGTTGTTGATGGAGTATATCATTGAAGATATTCTTCCTGAGAGTAGAGGCACTGAGGACATGAGGAGGAACTATCGGAAAGGAGATTACATCAAAATGAATGAGCTTTTTGCAGTTATTGACTGGAGAACCTTATTTTACAAAAAATCTGTACAAGAAATGTATGACATCTTTTGTGAGAAATATGGGAAGATAGTAGATTGCTGCATACCTGTCACCAAAGTAGGTGTAATTCATGCCAGAGAGAAATGGTTCGATAATGGGTGTAAAAGAGCTAAGGAGTGGAGAGACAAATGCTGGAAAAGGTATAGGAGGAGAAAAAACATAAATGCCTGGCAAACCTACAAAAGAGCAAGAAATGACTACCTAAGTAAAAGGAGAGAGGCAGAAAGAGACTATGAGAGGGACATCACCAGGAAGGCTAAAGAAAATCCCAAGCTTTTCCACAGCTTTATCAGAGGAAAACTGAAGGTAAAAGAACAGGTTTTAAGGCTAAAGAGAGCGGATGGAAGCATCACTGAGATGGATGAAGAGATCTGCAAAGAATTGAACAAGGAGTTTCAGTCAGTATTTACAGTAGAAAATACCCCACCCCCTCAGATTGCAGTGATAGAAGCTCAAGGGCCGGTATTAGAGAACATCAACCTTACAGCCACAGAGGTATGCAAAGCGCTGATGGATTTAGATGTTCATAAAGCTACTGGTCCTGATGACATATCCCCTCATGTGCTTAAAAAATGCGCAAACACAATATCAGTGGCACTAAGTATCATATTTAAGGAGTCACTGGAGTCGGGAGAGATTCCAAGATGCTGGAAACAAGCAAATGTGATACCTATCTTCAAAAAGGGAAGGAGGGATACGGCTCTGAACTATAGACCAGTTTCCTTGACCAGCATAGTTTGCAAACTTATGGAGAAACTACTAAGGAAACATATCTCTCTTCACTTGGAATCCTTCAACTTTTTGTCAGTGAGGCAACATGGCTTCAGAGAAGGTAGATCAACAGTAACAAACTTATTAGAATTTTATGATGAGGTAAGCCAAATCTTACAGGAAAGAGAGGGCTGGGCAGATTGCATATTCCTAGACTTCCAGAAAGCGTTTGACACTGTTCCACATGGGAGACTTATTAGGAAGCTGCAATCAATGGCTAGAATAGGTGGAAATATTTTGGAATGGATAAAAACTTACTTAGAAGGAAGGGAACAGAGGGTTAGAGTAAGACACTCAGTGTCTGAATGGAGAAGAGTTAGTAGTGGAGTTCCACAGGGTTCAGTTTTAGGGCCACTTTTGTTCCTTGTATATGTAAATGACCTACCAGAGTCTGTAAATTCATTCATGACTATGTTTGCAGATGATGCAAAGAGTGTGAAGAAAGTAAAAAACGAGAACAATGGTAGAGAACTTCAGGAGGATCTAAATAATCTGCATGAGTGGTCAGAAAAATGGCTAATGAAATTCAATACTTCAAAATGTAAGGTAATGAGAATGGGTACAAATGCAAGAAGGCCCAAGCTTGACTACTCGGTGGCTGGAGTACAACTTCAAGAGACAGAAAATGAGAGAGATCTAGGAGTAAACATACTGGCAGATTTGTCTCCAGAAATACATATAAATGACATAGTAAGGGCAGCATATGCATTCTTATCAAATGTAAGGGTAGCCTTCAGGCACATGGACAAGGAAATGTTCCGAAATATTTATGTAACCTATGTGAGGCCAAAACTCGAATATGCAGCCCCCTTTTGGAATCCGCACTTGAAAAAGCACATAGCTAAGCTTGAAAAAGTTCAAAGACATGCCACGAAACTGGTGCCAGAAATACTCAATCTCAGTTATGATGAGAGGCTGAGGGAATTAGACTTACCATCACTCGAAGCTAGAAGAGTGAGGGGGAATATGGTGACAGTCTTTAAATTCCTTCATGGTTATGATAGAGTGGATAGGGATCAATATTTCGATATGGCTGGCTCTAGAACTAGAGGTCATAGTTTGAAGCTTCGTAAGAAAACTTCTTTGCAGGATGTAAGGAAATACTTTTTCAGTGTAAGAGTAGTTGATAATTGGAATTGGCTAAGCGAGGAGGTAGTTAATGCTATCTCAATCCATAGTTTTAAGGACAGGTATGATAAGTATCACTAAGTCTAAAATGGAACCGATCAGGAGACGGGAAGATACGAGCTTTGGGCTCTTTCCCGTAAACACAATTAGGTAATCACAATTAGGTAATCACAGAAGGTTAAAAGGAATCCAACCTTATAGCTTATATCTGCTATACTTAGGAATGAACGCATTCTAACTGAAGGCCACTATGTTCAGATTACAGATTCCCCAACCTAACTCGTGGCTTCCTTTTAGCATTTAATTCAATTCCCAATCTCATTCAGGCCATGAAATAACCAATTAAGCACATTGCATATGTGAAAACATGAATAATTTTTTTTACCCCGACCGGGACTCAAACCTAGGACTTACGATTACTAAGTCAAGGCGCTACCACTGCACCACAGAAGGTTAAAAGGAATCCAACCTTATAGCTTATATCTGCTATACTTAGGAATGAACGCATTCTAACTGAATGCCACTATGTTCATATTACAGATTCCCCAACCTCACTCGTGGCTTCATTTTAGCATTTAATTCAATTCCCAATGTCATTCGGGCTATGAAATAAACAATTAAGCACATTACATATGTGAAAACATGAATAATTTTTTACCCCGACAGGGACTCGAACCTAAAAGTTATGATTACTAAATCAAGGCGCTACCACTGCACCACAAAAGGTTAAAAGGAATCCAACCTTATAGCTTATATCTGCTTTACTTAGGAATGAACGCATTCTAACTGAATGCCACTATGTTCATATTACAGATTCCCCAACCTCACTCGTGGCATCATTTTAGCATTTAATTCAATTCCCAATCTCATTTGGGCCTTGAAATAACCAATTAAGCACATTACATATGTGAAAACATGAATCATTTTTTACCCCGACCGGGACTCGAACCTAGGACTTATGATTACTAAGTCAAGGCGCTACCACTGCACCACAGAAGGTTAAACGGAATCCAACCTTATAGCTTATATCTGCTATACTTAGGAATGAACGCATTCTAACTGAATGCCACTATGTTCATATTACAGATTCCCCAACCTCACTCGTGGCTTCATTTTAGCATTTAATTCAATTCCCAATCTCATTCGGGCCATGCAATAACCAGTTAAGCACATTACATATGTGAAAACATGAATCATTTTTTACCCCGACCGGGACTCGAACCTAGGACTTATGATTACTAAGTCAAGGCGCTACCACTGCACCACAGAAGGTTAAAAGGAATCCAGTATAGCAGATACAAGTTATAAGATAGGATTCCTTTTAACCTTCTGTGGTGTAGTGGTAGCGCCTTGACTTAGTAATCATAAGTCCTAGGTTCGAGTCCCGATCGGGGTAAAAAATGATTCATGTTTTCACATATGTAATGTGCTTAATTGGTTATTTCATGGTCCGAATGAGACTGGGAATTGAATTAAATGCTAAAATGAAGCCATGAGTGAGGTTGGGGAATCTGTAATTTGAACATAGTGGAATTCAGTTAGAATGCGTTCAATTCTAAGTATAGCAGATATACGCTATAAGGTTAGATTCCTTTTAACCTTCTGTGGTGCAGTTGTAGCGCCTTGACTTAGTAATCATAAGTCCTAGGTTTGAGTCCCGGTCGGGGTAAAAAATGATTCATGTTTTCACATATGTAATGTGCTTAATTGGTTATTTCACGGCCCGAATGAGATTGGGAATTGAATTATATGCTAAAATGAAGGTACGAGTGAGGTTGGGGAATCTGTAATATGAACATAGTGGAATTCAGTTAGAATGCTTTCATTCCTAAGTATAGCAGATATAAGCTATAAGATTGGATTCCTTTTAACCTTCTGTGGTGCAGTGGTAGCGCCTTGACTTAGTAATCATAAGTCCTAGGTTCGAGTCCCGGTCGGGGTAAAAAATGATTCATGTTTTCACATATGTAATGTGCTTAATTGGTTATTTCATGGCCCGAATGAGATTGGGAATTGAATTAAATGCTAAAATGAAGCCACGAGTGAAGTTGGGGAATCTGTAATATGAACATAGTGGCATTCAGTAAGAATGCGTTCATTCCTAAGTATAGCAGATATAAGCTACAAGGTTGGATTCTTTTTAACCTTCTGTGGTGCAGTGGTAGTGCCTTGACTTAGTAATCATAAGTCCTAAGTTCGAGTCCCAGTCGGCGTAAGAAAATGATTCATGTTTTCACATATGTAATGTGCTTAATTGGTTATTTCATGGCCCGAATGAGATTGGGAATTGAATTAAATGCTAAAATGAAGCCATGAGTGAGGTTGGGGAATCTGTAATATGAACATAGTGGCATTCAGTTAGAATGCGTTCATTCCTAAGTATAGCAGATATAAGCTATAAGGTTGGATTCCTTTTAACCTTCTGTGGTGCAATGGTAGCGCCTTGACGTAGTAATCATAAGTCCTAGGTTCGAGTCCCGGTCGGGGTAAAAAATGATTCATATATATATATATATATATATATATATATATATATATATATATATATATATATATATATATATATATATATATATATATATATATATATATATATATATATATATATATATATATATATATATATATATATATAGCCTTTTACCAAAGCCATATTCCCTCTTATAAGGAGGGTGGCAGAGTCAAAGAAAATACTTTGACTTTTGTGGGAAGTAAATACAGAGGAGGGGGTTCTCAGTCCCCTTGCTCCGCCCCCTTTAGTCGACTTTTACGATACACAGGGAACGTGGAGGAAGTATTCTTACCCCCCTCCCTTAGGTGAGTGTCGAGAGGCAAAAGAACCTGTAGTAGGTGATGGAAATACTGGGGCAGGTAAGTCTGGAAAGGCAGCTGAGGTAGAGGGTACAGCATCTGATGCTGGGGCTCTACCTTCTTGAAGGAACGTTCCACGTGAGTCTAGAAGGATGCTCTCTTCTTTTTCTCCCAAACTTTCTTGTAACACCACAGGCAATACTTGACCCTTCTGTTGTCCTTAGTGTACCTGGCAGAGTTGAGGTCATTAGCCTCAAACTTTGCCAACCCTTCCTTTATCATGGCAAAACCTTCTTCCAAGCCATTGCTTGTAAAATTCTTGGACTCTGAGGTTGGCATTTCTTTCTTCTCTTCAATAATATGCTTCTCCAGTTGTATGTGGTCCACAACAGATAACTCCTCTTCATGAGATTCCAGCAGCTTTTTGACATCATCAGCCCCCACTTCCAAATTAAGCTGCTTATTCAGGGCAACAGCCTTCTTGGTGACAGCCTCAACTGTCTCCTCAAAGCCATGAAAGTCATTCTCAAGCTGGGTACACAGTTTCTTCCATACCCCATTCAATTTCGTCTGCTTAACATCATCCCAAGAATCAGCAATGTTCTTGACAACTTGAAAAATGTTGCAAGACTGCCAAGATACCTTGAGAGTCAAGTTCTTGTCCTTCTCAGTTACCCAGAGAGCCTTAGTGACTGTCCTTCTGAGGCAGTTGGTCTCAAAAGAGGCATTGCCACCCTGATCCATTGGCTGTAACAGGGAAGTGGAATTAGGTGGAAGGTAAACCATCTTGACATTAAGATGAAAGTCATCCCATTGGGGAGGGTGACCAGGAGCACTGTCCAGCACTAGCAACACCTTAAAGGGCAGACCCTAGGAAGCACAGTACCGCTCCACATCTGGCACAAAATGGCTGCTGAATCAGTCATCGAAAATCTGAAGGGTTATCCAAGCTTTCTTGTCCTACTTCCATATAACTGGCAGTTGACCATTCCAAATGTTCTTGGATTATCTGCCAAGTACACCAACAAGGGTTTCAACTTGAAGTTGCCAGCAACATTAGCCCCTAAAAGCAAAGTCAGTCTCTCCTTGTTGACTTTATGGTCTAGTGCTGTCTTCTCCTTGTTGATGTACATATGACTAAGCATACACTTCCAGAACATGCTGGACTCATCCACATTAAACACTTGTTCAGCACAGTAACTCCCCTCACTAATTATCTCAGCCAATACACTAGCAAAATCACTTGCTGCTTCCTCATCACCACTAGCAGCTTTATCTGCAAATTTGCAAGAGGCTTAAACTGCATGAACCAACCCCTCCTGACCAAAAACTCTTGACTTTCACTCCATTCCTCCTTTTCACTGCCTTAAACAGTCTTTTAGCTTCTGAATTAACATAAGACTCACAGGGATATTTCGTTGATGCTTGTCATCCAACCAGAGCACTTATAACCTTTCCATCTTTATCATTAAGCCACTCTGCTGCTTAGTAATCACAGTGGTCTTCATAGGAGCAGAACCTTTCGTATGTTCAAGGATGAGATCTTTAGCCTTGATAATCATCGCCATAGTCAAGCGACTTTATCCCAGTAATTGGCCAATGAAAGTAGCAGTTTCTCCCTTTTCCGAGCATATCACTCTATCTAATTTAACACCCATGGTGATGGCTCTCCTTTTCTTAGAAGCAATGCCATCAGAAGAATCTGCTATATGTTTGGGAGATATAGAGCAGGCCAAAAAGTATAAAAAAACAAGCAAAACAAATAAAGTGAATAAGCACTATAATAAGATGGCATACCAGCGGGAACTGAGCGATGTTTCTTTTTTAGTCTAATGCCACATGATGACATATTCTTCTGCCATGCTGAACAAACTGTTCTGAACACGATTCTTAATATTTACGACTGTGTAGTTGTAGCTGGTAATTTTGTGAATAAATTCAAATTTTGTCCTTCACCTAACCAAAAACTTTATTATTAACTTGATATATACGTACACAGCAATGGTGCGTGACTATATATTCTTCCGCCATGATCAACAAGCTGTTTCGCACACAAGGTTTGTATTTACAACTACGTATTAGGTAACTGTAGAGAAATTAAAAGTAGATCCTTCACATCACTAAATTCATAAACAAATAAACACTAGAAAAATTAGCTTGATATATACATACACAACTTTGCTACGTGATGACATAGTCGTCCGCCATGCTCAACAAACTGTTCTGCGTGTGACGTTATAAAGCAAACCATGTCGGTCGAAAAAAGGATTTATTATTATTTTATGGGCAATGCATCTTAACCACCAAACATCGTAAGTTGAGGACATTGTAAACGAGGGTGCCAGAAATACGCAATCTCGGTTATGATGAGAGGCTGAGGGAATTAGACTTGCCATCACTCGAAGCTAGAAGAGTAAGGGGGGATATGGTGACAGTCTTTAAATTCCTTCATGGTTATGATAGAGTGGATAGGGATCGATATTTCGATATGGCTGGCTCTAGAACTAGAGGTCATAGTTTGAAGCTTCGGAAGAAAACTTGTTTGCAGGATGTAAGGAAATACTTTTTCAGTGTAAGAGTAGTTGATAATTGGAATTCGCTAAGCGAGGAGGTAGTTAATGCTACCTCAATCCATAGTTTTAAGGACAGGTATGATAAGTATCACTAAGTCTAAAAATGGAACCGATCAGGAGACGGGAAGATACGAGCTTTGGGCTCTTTCCCGTAAACACAATTATAATAATAATAATAATAATAATAATCTTTATTTCCATTTCAATACAATGGGTATTCGTCAGCCAGGGCAAGCCCCAACCCCCCACTGTGGTGTCCAAACACAGCAGTTCCTGCCAGTAAACAGCTTAAACTCTCGGTCTTGGACGGGAACCGATCTTTCGACCTCGTGAATGCGAAGCCAGCGCGTTACCACTGTACTAGCCAGCAGGCTAGTATATATATATATATATATATATATATATATATATATATATATATATATATATATATATATATATATATATATATATATATATATATATATATATATATATATATATATATATATATATATATATATATATATATATATATATACAGGGTTCAGTTTTACGGCCACTTTTGTTCCTTGTATATGTAAATGACCTACCAGAGTCTGTAAATTCATTCATGAATATGTTTGCAGATGATGCAAAGATTGTGAAGAAAGTAGGAAACGAGAACAATGGTAGAGAACTTCAGGAATATCTAAATAGTTTGCATGAGTGGTCAGAAAAGTGGCTAATGAAATTCAATTCTTCAAAATGTAAGTTAATGAGAATGGGTACAAGTGCAAGAAGGCCCAAGCTTGACTACTCGTTGGCTGGAGTACAACTTCAAGAGACAGAAAATAAGAGAAATCTAGGAGTAAACATACTGGCAGATTTGTCTCCAGAAGTACATATAAATGGCATAGTAAGGGCTCATATGCCTTCTTATCAAATGTAAGGGTAGCCTTCAGGCGCATGGACAAGGAAATGTTCAGAAATATTTATGTAACCTATGTGAGGCCAAAACTTGAATATGCAGCCCCCTTTTGGAATCCGCACTTGAAAAAGCACATAGCTAAGCTTGAAAAAGTTCCAAGACATGCCATGAAACTGGTGGCAGAAATACGCAATCTCAGGGAATTAGACTTACCATCACTCGAAGCTAGAAGATTGAGGGGGATATGGTGACAGTCTTTAAATTCCTTCATGGTTATGACAGAGTGGATAGGGATTGCTATTTTGATATGGCTGGCTCTAGAACTAGAGGTCATAGTTTGAAGCTTCGTAAGAAAACTTCTTTGCAGGATGTAAGGAAATACTTTTTCAGTGTAAGAGTAGTTGATAATTGGAATTCGCTAAGCGAGGAGGTATTTAATGCTATCTCAATCCATAGTTTTAAGGACAGGTATGATAAGTATCACTAAAGCCTTCTGGCTAGTACAGTGGTAACGCGCTGGCCTCGCGTTCGCGAGGCCGACAGATCGGTTCCCGTTCAGGACCGAGAGTTTAAGCTGTTTACTGGGAAGGTCACTGCTGTGGCTGAACACCACAGTGGGGGATTGGGGCTTACACCGGCTGACTCCCGCCAGAGCAGGGGCGATGCCTCTGATAGGAGGGCTAAAACCGCAAACTTTAACTTTTTAACTTTTAAGTAGAAAATGGAACCGATCAGGAGACGGGAAGATACGAGCTTTGGGTTTGTCCCGTAAACACAATTAGGTAATCACATACATACATATATGGCTGGCTCTAGATCTAGTGGTCATAGTTTGAAGCTTCGTAAGAAAACTTCTTTGCAGGCTGTAAGGAAATACTTTTTCAGTGTAAGAGTAGTTGAAAATTTGAATTCGCTAAGCGTGAAGGTAGTTAATGCTATCTCAATCCATAGTTTTAAGGACAGGTATGATAAGTATCACTAAGTAGAAAATGGAACCGATCAGGAGAAGGGAAGATACGAGCTTTGGGCTCTTTCCCGTAAACACAATTAGGTAATCACAATTACATAATCACATTGTGCTGATGGAGTTAGATGTTCATAAAGCTACAGGTCCTGATGACATATCCCCTCATGTACTTAAAAAATGCGTAAACCCAATATCAGTGGCACTGGGTGTCATATTTAAAAAGTCACTGGTGTCAGGGGAGATTCCAAGATGCTGGAAACAAGAAAATGTGATACCTATCTTCAAAAAGGGAAGGAGGGATACGGCTCTGAACTATAGACCAGTTTCCTTGACCAGCATAGTTTGCAAAGTTATGGAGAAACTACTAAGGAAACATATCTGTCTTCACTTGGAATCCTTCAACCTTTTGTCAGTGAGGCAACATGGCTTCAGAGAAGGTAGATCAACAGTAACAAACTTATTAGAATTTTATGATGAGGTAAGCCGAATCTTACAGGAAAGAGAGGGCTGGGCAGATTGCATATTCCTAGACTTTCAGAAAGCGTTTGACACTGTTCCACATGGGAGACTTATTAGGAAGCTGCAAGTAATGGCTAGAATAGGTGGAAATGTCTTGGAGTGGATAAAAACTTACTTAGAAAGAAGGGAACAGAGGGTTAGAGTAAGACACTCAGTGTCTGAAAGGAGAAGAGTTAGTAGTGGAGTTCCACAGGGTTCAGTTTTAGGGCCACTTTTGTTCTTGGATATGTAAATGACCTACCAGAGTCTGTAAATTCATTCATGAATATGTTTGCAGATGATGCAAAGATTGTGAAGAAAGTAGAAAACAAGAACAATGGTAGAGAACTTCAGGAAGATCTAAATAGTCTGCATGAGTGGTCAGAAAAGTGGCTAATGAAATTCAATACTTCTAAATGTAAGGTACTTAGAATGGTTACAAGTGCAAGAAGGACCAAGCTTGACTACTCGGTGGCTGGAGTACAACTTCAAGAGAGAGATCTAGGAGTAAATATACTGGCAGATTTGTCTTCAGAAGTACATATAAATGGCATGGTAAGGGCAGCACATGGACAAGGAAATGTTCAGAAATATTTATGTATCCTATGTGAGGCCAAAACTCGAATATGCAGCCCCCTTTTGGAATCCGCACTTGAAAAAGCACATAGCAAAGCTTGAAAAAGTTCAAAGACATGCCACGAAACTGGTGGCAGAAATACGCAATCTCAGTTATGATGGGAGGCTGAGGGAATTAGATTTACCATCACTCGAAGCTAGAAGATTGAGGGGGATATGGTGACAGTCTTTAAATTCCTTTATGGTTATGATAGAGTGGATAGGGATTGATATTTTGATATGGCTGGCTCTAAAGCTAGAGGTCATAGTTTGAAGCTTCGTAAGAAAACTTCTTTGCAGGATGTAAGGAAATACTTTTTCAGTGTAAGAGTAGTTGATAATTGGAACTGGGTAAGCGAGGAGGTAGTTAATGCTATCTCAATCCATAGTTTTAAGGACAGGTATGATAAGTATCACTAAGTCTAAAATGGAACCGATCAGGAGACGGGAAGATACGAGCATTGGGCTCTTTCCCGTAAACACAATTAGGTAATTATAATTAGGTAATTACATATATATAAAGACATATACATAAACATACACATTCACATACAGCTTTATCAAAGGAAAACTAAATGTAAAAAAAACAGGTTTTAAGGCTTAAGAGAGTGGATGGAAGCATCACTGAGACGGATGAAGAGATCTGCAAAGAATTGAATAAAATGTTTCGGTCAGTATTTACAGTAGAAAACACCCCGCCCCCTCAGATTGCAGAGATAGAAACTCATGGGCCGGTAATAGAGAACATCAACCTTTCAGCCACAGAGGTATGCAAAGCGCTGATGGAGTTAGATGTCCATAAAGCTACAGGTCCTAATGATATATCCCCTCATGTACTTAATAAATGCGCAAACTCAATTTCAGTGGCACTAAGTATCATATTTAAAAAGCCACTGGAGTCAGGAGAGATTCCAAGATGCTGGAAACAAGCAAACGTGATACCTATCTTCAAAAGGTTTCCTTGACCAGCATAGTTTGCAAAATTATGGAGAAACTACTATGTGAACATATCTCTCTTCACTTGGAATCCATCCACTTTTTGTCACTGAGACAATATGGCTTCAGAGAAGGTAGATCAACAGTAACAAACTTATTAGAATTTTATGATAAGGTAAACCAAATATTACAGGAAAGAGAGGATTGGGCAGATTTTATATTCCTAGACTTGCAGAAAGCATTTGACATTGTTCCACACGGGAGACTTATTATGAAGCTGCAAGCAATGGCTAGAATAGGTGGAAATGTCTTGGAACGGATAAAAACTTACTTAAAAGGAAGGGAACAGAGGATTAGAGTATGACACTCAGTGTCTGAATGGGGAAGACTTAGTAGTGGAGTTCCACAGGGTTCAGTTTTATGGCCACATTTGTTCCTTGCATATGTAAATTACCTACCAAAGTCTGTAATGTCATTCATGAATATGTTTCCAGATGATGCAAAGTTTGCGAAGAAAGTAAGAAACGAGAACGATGGAAGAGAACTTCAAGAAGATCTAAATAGTCTCCATGAGTGGTCAGAAAATTTGCTAATGAAATTCAATACGTCAAAATGTAAGGTAATGAGAATGGGTACAAGTGCAAGAATGCCCAAGCTTGACTACTCGGTGTCTGGAGTACACCTTCAAGAGACAGAAAATGAGAGAGATCTTGGAGTAAACATACTGGCAGATTTGTCTTCAGAAATACATATAAATGGCATGGTAAAGGCAGCATATGCTGAAATATTTATGTAAGCTATGTGAGGCCAAAACTTGAATATGCAGCCCTCTTTTGGAATCCACACTTGAAAATGCAGGTAGCTAAGTATGAAAAAGTTCAAAGACATACCACGAAACTGTGCCAGAAATACCCAATCTCTGTTATGATGAGATGCTGAGGGAATTAGACTTACCAACACTCGAAACTAGAAGATTGAGGGGGAATATGGTGACAGTCTTTAAATTCCTTCATGGCTGAGGAGGAGACCCTAGTAGGAACAGTAGACGGTTTTTAAAGGAGGGGAGAGTCAGAGAATGTTGGACAGGATTGGAGGATTCATTATGGGCATAAATTAAAAAAAACTGAACTGTTAGCATGCAGTCTAAAATGGTAGGAGAAGCCCATTAAATAAAGCAACGAAAAAAAATATATATAAAAGTACTCATTAATTTCGTGACCTTAACTGGTCACCTTCTCAAAGTACAATGGCTAAAGACCGTCTACCGTTCCTACGAGGGTCTCCTCAGCCTTTTCAAAAAGAAGAACCAAAGTGCCTTCCTCGAAGTATGCATTGAAGAACAAGTGTGCCTAAAAATTATTGGTTTGAGAAAGTGAATCAATAAAACAGATGTATTCCCAGAGTTCAATAAAATTTTTTTCCAAGATATGACTGGAAACTGCTCGCAACGACCTAAAGGCTACGCGCAAGAGACTACATCAGTCATTAGATAACCTCAGGCTTTTATGCTTTAATGAAGGTATGTTCCACTATCGCTCTCGGTCTGCATATGGTAGAGCTCTATTCATTGTAGGTAACCATTCCCGTTCTCTTGCAACTAAATTACGCACATTAATAAACGATAGTATTAGGTATAAGATTTTCACACCTGATAATGTCCTTAACTTAACTCAGCACAGGCTTCACAAGGACGAACTCTTTGTTCTAAGTATGGGTTTAAATTTCGCCCTCAAGCCAGGTAAAGACAACTTTAGAGATTATATTATGGGATTTGATAAATTTTCCTCAAGTAATAATTTTAATAAGGGTAGTATGTGCATTAAGGGTTCAATCCTGAACATTTTTAATCAAAACAAAGACAGAGGTTCACTCCCTAAGTGGTTCATTTTAGCAATCCAATCCTAAAAGAAAAGAGATGATATCATTATTACCAGATCAGACAAAGATGGGAAATTAGTATTATTAGACAGAATTTGCTATGTAAATAAAGCCTCTGAACTCTTAAGTGATGAGGAAACGCACGAGAAATTGAGCAAAGATGCCCTTCATAATGCCTCTGCACAATTCAACAAATTGGTTTGAGAAATTGCTAGCTGTAAAAGAGATCGAGAATTTTTAGATAAATTTAAAGTTATAAATCCCTCCCTCCCTTATTTCTATGGCTTGCCGAAAACGCATAAAGAAGATATTCCCCTACACCCCATTGTTGCATGCGTTAATTCTTTTTCCTCTAAATTGGCGAAATGGCTAGCAGATACCCTGTCCCCATTCTTGGGCCATTTTCACAAGCTCATCTTAGACACACAGAAGATTTCAACCATAAATTTCGGTCTTTGAGGGTTCCCCTCAACAATATAAAATTGCTTAGCTTAGATGTGGCTTCGTTGTTCACAAAAGTTCTTATTGAAAGTGTCCTACTTTTCCTGAAAGAAAAGCTAAGGCCGTATGAAAGCGAATTCCCAGTTTCTTTAGAGAAGTTGTTTAAATTAATAAGGTTATGTGTGACTAATTATTATTTTACTTGCAATGGGGAATTTTACAAACAAAAATTTGGTTGTAGTATGGGCAGCCCTCTTTCTCCTATACTTGCAAATTTATACATGGAACACTTCGAGACCGAGATTATTAGGGATATCAAGCCAAACAACATGATGTGGCTCAGATATGTAGATGATCTTCTGACGTACTGGGATGAAGCTTGGAGTAATTTTGATGAGTTCCTTAGACAACTTAATAGCCAGGTTCCTTCCGTAAAATTCAGAGTAGAATGGGAAAATAATGATATGATTCCTTTTTTGGGCTCCTTAATTAGTAGACAGGAAACAGGTCACAAATTCCGGGTATATAGAAAACCCACTCGCTCGGCCTCATATATTCATTTCATCAGCAACCACGAAGACAAAATAAAACTAGGTGTAGCCTCAAATTTGTTCCTAAGAGAATTTAGAATATGCAGTCCCCAATATTTAGAGGAAGAAAAGAACACTATTTATAATCAGTTAGATAAATTACGTTACCCCGTTCCATTTCTTGACAAAACCTTGTATTTTTTTTTTTGTTGATGTTCTCCCTTGAGGGTGAGCGGACCTTCCTTTTTGGCCTACAGGAGGGGTAAGATTTTGTTGATTGGAGGTGGTATTCGCTCTTGAGGGTGAATGGGCTTTCCTATTTTGGCACGGAGGTGGGGTGAAATTTGGTTATTGTTGGTGGTATTCACTCTTGAGGGCGATCGGACTTTCCTATTTTGGCCCACAGGTGAGGTTGTGCAAAACTGTAAAGATAGTGGAAAACATAAGTGTTCACTTGAGGATTATTAGTTTACATCAACAATTTAATGAATTCCTGTTTTGATGGTGAAAGAAATTTATTACATAGTTATCTTGGTGAAGGGTATTGACTGATGATATTTAGTAGACTGTTCATGTAGTTGTTTGTTGCTAGTCTGATTATGGAGCTAGCAACATGAAGTGCATTTGGATCTTCGCTGGACATTGCGGGGGCACCAGTTTTCCGTCAAATTTCTTAAAAGGAATTGCATTTGAGGATGTATTGGAGCAGTGAATGTGGTGAGGCTACCTGACAGAAGGTGCATTCCCTGATGATATCAGCCACTATTCGCCAGGTGCACTTGTACCCGAGTCTCAGATGGTACACATTGACCGCCGTGCTCTGTCGAAGGTTCTTAGGCAGGGTGATTCGCTGAAGATCAGTGGTGGCTTTGTACCACCAGGTGGAGGGGGAGCCAATGTCTGTGCACAGGTTGTGTTTAGTTATTAAGACGTTAAGGAGTGTCTTGATGACTTTGGTTTTTATCTGTTGAATCCCAGGAGGCAGAGATATTTGGATTTCTGCTCTGAGAGTGGCTTGTTTAGCGGCTTGATCGGCTTCCTCATTTCCCTTGATGCGGACGTGACTGGAAATCCAGGCAAGAGTGATGGCTTTTCCAAGGCTGGTTGTCCTATAGAAGTGGCTGAGGATGGTGGTGATGATACGTGCATTTTCTTTGAGGAGTGGCTTCTTGATGGCCTGTAAGGCGCCTTTAGAGTCAAAGAGAATTAGGGCATGATTAGCTCCTTGCTGGGTGAAGAAGTCGAGGGCGTTGGCTATGGCAACAAGCTCAGTCTGGAGCGTTGAGCAGGAGTTTGACAGTCTCCAGGATTTCACGTGGTTTCCAATGGTGAAGGCGGCGGCTGAGGCTCCAGTTTTTTTATTTACTGAACCGTCAATGTAGAAGACTTGAGAGTTCAGCCTGCTCCAGCTCTGAAGTTTGTCCTTGTATATGTTTTTAAGGACAAGCGGGTTTACCAAGCTTTTGGGGTTGTCAGGGAGCTCGATATTTATGTCGAGTGGTTGGTCATCCCATAGGGGTATACATCGGTATTCAGGAAGCGGAGTATCCTGTATCTTGGCTAGGATGTCCTCCCTGACTGGCGGTGCTTGCAGGCTAGCGCAGACCTTGGCTGCCCAGGTTCTAGGATGGTGGTCGGGGTGGCAATTGAGCGCTAGATGGAGATTTGTGCCAGGGAGGCATTATGTTGGGCAATGGTGGTTTTGGCCACAAAGAGGGTCAGTCTTTGCTGATCTCTGAGTTTGAGTGGCATGAGTCCCGATTCCATCTGGATGTTTTCTCTCTTGGTCCACATGGGGGCTCCTAGCATGGTACGCATTGCATTGTTTTGAATGACTTCTATCTTGCCCCACTGTTGGTCTTTTAGTAGCCAGAGTGTGGGACAAGCATAGTCTATGAGGCTGTGTATGGCTTGTACATAGAAGCTTTTGAGGACATTAAATGATGCACCATGGTATAGGCCTGACATCCGACAAAGGACTGCTTGTCGCTTGCTGCATTTGTCGCACCAGAGTTGAATTTCAAGTCCAAAGGTTAGTTTGCCGTCGATGATTACGTCCAGGTATTGGTGCTTGGTAACCCAGTCTATAGGTTCGTTACCTATGACCAGATTAGTGTCTGGTGTCCACTGGTGGATGGGAAGGGCCTTGGTTTTGTGGACATTGATTTTAACTCTGAGGGAGATGGAGGCTTGGTGAATCTTGGTGAGGCAGCGCTGTGTCTTGCTGGAGCTTCTGTCACCTATTGTGACGAGGGCAAAGTCATCAGCATAATTGAAGGGTTTGGCTGCATGTGGTAGTGCAATGTCCATCAGTTTTTCCATGAGACAATTAAAGAAGAAGGGGCTAAGGATTCCACCTTGGGGGGTCCCATTTTCGTGGTTTTTGTAGGTGGAGTAGTGCCCTTCTACTTTGACTCGTGCACTACGGTTTTGTAGACTCTCCTTGATCCATGAAAGAAGGTTTCCTTTGATCTGCTTTGCGACGAGAGCTGAGAGTATCGCTGGCACATTGATTAGTTCAAAGGCCTTCTCTAGGTCTAGGAAAACGATGTATCCCCGGCAGTTGTTGATATATGATAGCATGGAGGCTATGCATTCTGAGGTGCCTAAGCCAGGCTGGTAGGCAAACATGTTTTCTGGGAAGGGTGGGCATTTCCAGTGGACTCTGTTAAGTACCATTTTTTCTGCCGTCTTGCTCAGGCAGCTTAGGAGGGAGATGGGGCAAGGGTTGTCAGGGTCCTGTGGTTTCGGGATGGGCTGATGTCTGCTCTGTTCCATGAGGCTGGTTTGATTCTTCGTGTGTGTGTTGAATTGATCAGAGAGAACAGAGCAAGCTCCCCTTGGGGCCCCATATTTTGAATCATTGTGTGTGTGATTCTATCAGCACCTGGGGCTGTGTTCTTAGAGCTTTTGCTTACTCTTAGTAGCTCAGTCAGAGAGAAGGGGGCATCTGTTTCTTCTTCAGTGTTGATGGCCTCTTCTATTTCTTCCCATCTTGCCGTGGTGAGGTCCTGAAGAGTTGTTCTGGTGGCAATGGGGAGCTGGTTGGAGCTTGCTCTATCCGCAAATTTGACGGAGAGTTCTTCTGCTGCCCTGCTAGGATCCCTGTGGGGGATGGTTTTAGGAGGTTTACCTTTAGCAAAGGAGTTAATGTTCCTCCACATCTGGCCCACAGAGGTGTGAGCATCTAGGGTGGAACACCACTCTAGCCATTTTTTCCTCTTAATGTTGCGTGTCTCTACATTGAGATGTTCTTTGACTGCCTGGAGAGTGCGGTAGGAGTCTTCAGTGCGACGTTTCCTGTGCATTTTCCGAATGACGTTGAGCCAGTGATTGAGTTATTTAACTCTGTCACTGTAGTACCATCTCTCCCGATGAGTGGTGTGTTGTGGTTTACAGAGGGGGATGGAGGAGTTTGCTGCAGCTTGCAGGGCATTGACTAGCTCGGCCTCTGTTTGGTCGACGTCTTCGTATGGTGTGTAGGCTGAAAACCAATTGCTGAGGTGCTCCTGGAATTGGCCCCAGTCGGCCTTCTTGAAATTCCATCGAGGGGGAGGAGCAGGGATTTGGAAGATTTCAGGAATTGGCAGCGTGAGATGGATCCCGTAGTGGTCGTTTGTGACCAGGGGATGAACTCTCCATGTGGCATCTTGCCTTAGGGAGTTGGAGACAATGGTTAGGTCAATTACTGCACCTCTGTCATGAGTTGGCTCATGATTGTTGAGAAGGGAGATGTCTTCTTGGTTGTCCAGCAGGCTCATGATGTGTCTGCCTGCAGCACAGGGGCGCTCATACCTGAATCTTGGATGGTGCGCGTTGAAGTCACCTCCTATTACCAAGTCATGATGACTTGCTAGCCCGAAGAGGGTAGTCAGGTCTAAGCCACCATCGTGTTGTCGGTAAATGTTGTACATATCTATGCAGCTGCTCTGAAGTTTGATGTTAACAGCGAAGATGTGGCCATCTTCGCTGCAGAAGACTGGTTGGGTTATTTCCTTGGCAAACAGGTTTTTCTTGATGAAAGGTGGTGCTGCCTCTGATATCCTCTGGAGACCAGTGCTGGTAGAATCCTTTGTATCCTTAGATTTTTGGAGTGTTTTGCTCTGTGCGCAGGGTTTCTTGAACCATGATGACATCTATGTTGTCAGCCTTGGCAATGCCTTCAAGATGTTGTACCTTGTGTCTGAGACCCTGGGCGTTCAGTGTAGGATCCCGAGATTAGACATCTTGATGATTTAAGGAGGTGGAGGTGGTAGGAGTGGTGGTTTGTTGAGGCTGGTGGTGGGTTCTGGAGACAAGGGCTTGGGCAACGACAGAATGGGCTACTTTGATGACTTGACTGTAGGCATCTTGAGGAGAGGCTTCGGTTTCAAGGAGTCAGACAGCTGCCTGTATGGCTTGAGTAAGAATGTTGGTGAGCTCATTTACTGTGAAGAGGGTTTGTTGTTGGGAAGAGGAAGCAGAGAAAGGTGTCTGGATAGGCTGTTGAGGTGTGGGGGTATGGGATTTAAATCTGGGGTCCCGGGCCCTGGTGAAGGTGAGTGGGCGTGTGTGTGGTCTGAGTGTTGCATGTGACTGTATTGCGTGTTTGAGTGTTGCATTGGGTGGAGGTGTTGGTGTGAGTGTTGCGTGAGGGGGTGGTGGGAGTGTGAGTGTTGTTTTGGGGATGATAGGAGTGTGAGTGTTGTGTGATAGGGTGGATGGAGTTGGTGTAGGGGTGGGAACTGTTGGAGGTGTGATCTGTGTGTTAGGAGCTGGGTTAGTGTTGTGTGGTGGGTTTTGGGTAGGGAGGTTGGATCTGAGTGGGGCAGGAAGGGGCCTTTGCCAAGGAATGGAGGTGGGGGGAGGAGCCGGGGTGAAGTTGGAGTTGGTGTGATTGGTGGTAGGGGCAGAGGGAGGAACTCTTTGAGGAATTCTTTTCAGCCTTTCTGGGCAGCGGTTGTTCCATGCGTGATGTTTCCCTTACAGTTTGGGCAATTGGCAACTGTTGCTTATTTGGCCTTGAATTTGTTGAGGCAACGGTCACTGGAATGTCTCCCACTGCAGATTGCACATCTCTCTGAGAGATGGCAAGTATTTCTATAGTGCTCAAATCTTTGACACCGGAAACATCTCAGTGGTTCAGGAGTGTAGTCTCTTAAGTTGAATTTGCCCCAAATGCTGCGGTTTACTTGAAAACGGGGTGGACCACAGATGTGGTCCAGAACTTTTTTTGAGGGGACGGTGTGGCCCTCTATTTTGGAGGAGCAACGTGAGGCAGCAGTACTCTGCGTTTGCTTAGTTAGCAGGTCAACTGACCAAGCAACAGGGAAGCCAATGAGGATATATTTCCTTATTTTTTGGGCAGGGTTCATCTCTGCCAAGTGAGGTGAATTGAGGCTGCGGATCTTCTCTGCGGCTTCTACTGAGGATGGGTGGATGATAAATTCACCCTGTATATTAGGCTTCATTATGCAGCCAAACTCGGTGAGTTGGTTTTCTAATTCTCTAAGTAGGTTATATGCCTCTTTAATGGAAGGAGTCTGGACTTTAAACTTTGATAAGGGCTCTTTGATGGCATCGGTCTTCGGGGCTGGGGGGGGGACTGGGACAGTAGCACTCTCCTGGCTGCTGCCAGAGGCTGTCCTTGGCCTCTTCTTTCCCACAACCGTCCACCCCTCTTGAGGGGGTTCGAGTTCCTTTCCCCCCTCTGGGGGGGAGCAGGAGAAGCGGTAGAGGCCATGACTAACAACTAGTCATGGATATCCCCAGATTTCACTAAGTATATTATATCACTTGCAGTATTTGTCGATTCTGTTTAATAAAATATAGGGGCCTTGTGACTGGATCACACCAGTTAATTGGAACACTACAACACCTTATCACTAAAACAGTCTTCTATCTTTCTTCCCAACTCTCGTGAGAGAGGGGAGTGCAAACAGAAAAATGCAATGGATTACCTCAGTTATGAGACACACCACAAAGTATGCTCAGCACCAAGTGGTCTTTTTATTTCTCTTCCCAGCTCTCTTAAGATCTCTTAAGAGAGGGAAAAGCCAGAATATAAATGCAAAATTAAAATTTGAACACTATCTATAGAATTATGGAACACACAATAATGTGTGTTCAACTAACCCAAAAACAACACAAAAGCACAAAAAACAAAACAAAACAAAGGCAATCTTTCTGTTTCTCTCTCTGGCTCTCGTGAGAGAGGAAGAAAAGAAAACAAAGATACTTAGGTTCGTTTTTTCTTTGTAGAAATTTTCACTTTAGGTCAGGGAAGTAGTGGAGGAGGAGAAATTCACTTCACTGGTAGGAAGAGGCTTCAACTACCTATCGCAAAAGAGATAAAAACTAGAGTAGAAGCTTGAACACTTTCTATTTCCCTTTCTCTTCCCAACTCTTATAAAAAAGAGAGAAGAGCAGGCAGAAATATTGAGGGTTATAGAACACATACAGTCACTTGTTTTCACTAAAGAAGAGAAGGAAACACAAACGGAATGAACAAAAAACAACAACAACAGTCTTTCTGTTCTTTCTTTGGCTCTCGTGAAAGAGAAAGAAAGAGAACAGAGATACTTAGGCTCGATTTTTGTAGAAACTTGGTCGGCTTCAACTGCTGGCAGAGAGGAAGATGGAGGTCCCATCACTACTGGATCTGGAACCAGGAAAGCCTTGCACAAAGCAAGGTGTATATATCATTGCATGGAAAGGAGAGCTCATTTTAATAACCGAGATAAGATAATAGTTCCCTTTCATTGTGCCCTAGAAGAAATTAACAAAAACATAGACAAAGCCTCCCCTTAAGTATTCAAATATCAAAAAACTTGAGAAGCCAGCTAATAAATATTCATAAATTAAAAAGAGAACAATGCTGGGGTGTATAACATAGAGTTCAATAACCGCCCCAAGGCATACATTGGGCAAACAGGTCGTTCTTTGCAGCAGAAAATTACCGAACACAAAATATCAGTCAAATATGGCCAGGAGAACATTGCTCTCTTTCTTCATAAGAGGGAACACGGGCATACTATCAATTGGAATGGTGCCACCATAATGTTTAGAAGCTCTTGTCCATATAAGCGCAGGATAGTGGAATCAGCCGTCATTGAAACGACCAAAATATTCAATTGTCTAAAGGCCAGTGGGTGCCTGACACGGTAGACAAAAGACTCCTCAAGCATACGCTGGCCAAGATAATTCCCAAAGACAGACCGCCATCATTTAATTAGATAGCCTCTTTGTTCAGCCATGTTATGTCTATTTATAGTTTTCCTTTAGTCTTTTTCTTATCTATATGTATGTTTGTATGTTCATATGTATTTTGTGAATATGCATATAACTTTTTATATGTATGTAATTACCTAATTGTGCTTACGGGAAAGAGCCCAAAGCTCGTATCTTCCCATCTCCAAATCGGTTCCATTTTGTACTTAGTGATACTTATCATACCTGTCCTTCAAACTATGGATTGAGATAGCATTAACTACCTCCTCGCTTAGCGAATTCCAATTATCAACTATTCTTACACTAAAAAAGTACTTTCTTACATCATGCAAAGAAATTTTTGTACGAAGCTTCAAACTAAGACCTCTAGTTCTAGAGCCAGCCATATCAAAATATGATCCCTATCCACTCTATCATAACCATGAGGGAATTTATAGACTGTTACCATATCCCCTTCAATCTTCTAGTTTTGAGTGATGGTAAGTCTAATTCCCTCAGCCTCTGTATATGTTTGTGTATGTGTGCATATGTATATGTAGGTATGCATATGTGTGTAGATGCATATTCACTTATGTATTTGTAATTGTAAGTAAATAGGGCCTCCTATTTGTTATTGTTATTATTTTCATATGCATATATATCCGTATATATGTGTGTTATTACCTAATTGTGATTACCTAATTGTGTTTACGGGAAAGAGCCCAAAGCTCGTATCTTCTCGTCTCCTGTTCGGTTCCATTTTCTACTTTGTGATACTTA
The DNA here is from genome assembly GCA_037179515.1 of Halocaridina rubra. Classification (NCBI taxonomy): domain Eukaryota; kingdom Metazoa; phylum Arthropoda; class Malacostraca; order Decapoda; family Atyidae; genus Halocaridina; species Halocaridina rubra. The sequence goes on along the minus strand of JAXCGZ010013394.1, from coordinate 42,029 downwards.
TCATACCTGCCCTTAAAACTATGGATTGAGATAGCATTAACTACCTCCTCGCTTAGCGAATTACAATTATCAACTACTCTTACACTGAAACAGTATTTCCTTACATCCTGCAAAGAAGTTTTCTTACGAAGCTTCAAACTATGACCTCTAGTTCTAGAGCCAGCCATATCAAGATATCGATCCCTATCCACTCTATCATAACCAAGAAGGAATTTAAAGACTGTCACTATATCCCCCCTCAATCTTGTAGCTTCGAGTGATGGTGAGTCTAATTCCCTCAGCCTCCCATCATACCTGAGATTACGTATTTCTGGCACCAGTTTCGTGGCATGTCTTTGATCTTTTTCAAGCCTAGCTATGTGCTTTTTCAAGTGCGGATTCCAAAAGGGGGCCGCACATTCGAGTTTTGGCCTCACATATGTTACATAAATATTTCGGAACATTTCCTTGTACATGTGCCTGAAGGCTACCCTTACATTTGATAAGAAGGTATATGCTGCCCTTACTATGCCATTTATATGTATTTCTGGAGACAAATCTGCCAGTATGTTTACTCCTAGATCTCTCTCATTTTCTGTCTCTTGAAGTTGTACTCCAGACACCGAGTAGTCAAGCTTGGGCCTTCGAGCCTTATACCTATTCTCATTACCTTACATTTTGAAGTATTGAATTTCATTAGTCATTTTTCTGACCACTCATGCAGACTATTTAGATCTTCCTGAAGTTCTCTACCATTGTTCTCGTTTCCTTCTTTCTTCACAATCTTTGCATCATCTGCAAACATGTTCATGAATGAATTTACAGACTCTGGTAGGTCATTTACATATACAAGAAATAAAAGTGGCCCTAAAACTGAATCCTGTGGAACTCCACTACTATCTCTTCTCCATTCAGACACTGAGTGTCTTACTCGAACCCTCTGTTCCCCTCCTTCTAAGTAATTTTTTATCCATTCCAAGACATTTCCACTTATTCTAGCCATTGCTTGCAGCTTCCTAATAAGCCTCCCATGTGGAACAGTGTCAAACGCTTTCTGGAAGTCTAGGAATATGCAATCTGCCCAGCCCTCTCTTTCCTGTAAGATTCGGCTTACCTCATCATAAAATTCTAATAAGTTTGTTACTGTTGATCTACCTTCTCTGAAGCCATGTTGCCTCACTGACAAAAAGTTGAAGGATTCCAAGTGAAGAGAGATATGTTTCCTTAGTAGTTTCTCTATAACTTTGCAAACTATGCTGGTCAAGGAAACTGGTCTATAGTTCAGAGCCATATCCCTCCTTACCTTTTTGAAGATAGATATCACATTTGCTTGTTTCCAGCATCTTGGAATCTCCCCTGACTCCAGCGACTTTTTAAATATGATACTTAGTGCCACTGATATTGAGCTTGCACATTTATTAAGTACATGAGGGGTTATATCATCAGGACCTGTAGCTTTAAGAACATCTAACTCTATCAGCACTTTGCATACCACTGTGGCTGTAAGGTTGATGTTCTCTCATACTGTCCCTTGAGTTTCTATCTCTGCAATCTGAGGGGGTGGGGTATTTTCTACTATAAATACTGGCTGAAACTCCTTGTTCAATTCTTTGCAGATCTCTTCATCCATCTCAGTGATGCTTCCATCTGCTCTCTTAAGCCTTACAACCTGTTCTTTTACCTTCAGTTTTCCTCTGATAAAGCTGTGGAAAAGCTTGGGATTTTCAATAGCCTCCCTGGTGATGTCCCTCTCATAGTCTCTCTCTGCCTCTCTTCTTTTACTTAAGTAATCATTTCTTGCTCTTATGTAGGCTTGCCAGGTATTTATGTTTTTTCTCCTCCTATACCTTTTCCAGCATTTGTCTCTCCACTCCTTAGCTCTTTTACACTCATTATCGAACCATTTCTCTCTGGCATGAATTACACCTACTTTAGTGAAAGGTATGTAGCAATCTTCTATCTTGCCAAATTTCTCACAAAAGATGCCATACATTTCTTGTACAGACTTGTTGTAAAATAAGGTTCTCCAGTCAATAACTGCAAAAAGCTCACTCATTTTGATGCAATCTCCTTTCGGATAGTTCCTCCTCATGTCCTCAGTGCCTCTACTCTCAGGCAGATTATTTTCAATGATATACTCCATCAACAACACACGGTGGTCACTCTTTTTAATTGGTGGTTCATACTAAATTTTTTCAATATCCAACACATTATCTGTGAATACTAGCTCAAGTAGTGATGGCTCATCCCCACCCCTTGCCCTTGTTGGTTCCATTACATGTTGGTGTAGGAAATTCCTTTGTACGCAATCTAGTAATCTTGCGCCAAATGAGTCCTCACCACTGTGTGGTCAAGATTTTTCCAATCTATCCCTTTATGATTAAAGTCTCCCATAATCAAAATCCTACATTTTTTTTCCCGTGCCATGTTAACAACTGAGTTTATGACTTCAATAGTACCTATATGACTTTCCCCATAAACTTCAAGCCTATTTTGATTCCTTGGTGGGTTGTATACAACAGTTAATATAATGCTCTCTGACCCAGTATTTATGCGAGCAACAAGAAATTCCTTGAACTCACTTTCTATAGCCAAGTTTATTTCTTCAACTTGAATCCTCTCACTTATGAGCAGTGCTATCCCTCCACCAGTCCTCTCAGATCTTTCAACCCTTAGTATTCTGAAGCCCTTAGGAAAAACTGTGACACTGTTTATGTCCTCACTCAACTTAGTCTCTGTAATTGCTACTATATCTGCCTTACTGTTGTGAATCCTATCTTTTAATTCTACTGCCTTACCAGCTAATCCATCAGCATTTGTGTATAACAATCTTAATGAGGCCCCATCCCCTGATCTTCTGTCATTATCTTCTTTATCTCCCCTTTGTCTGGAAGAACTCTGTAATGAAAATTTTTCTTCTGTTCTTCATTTCTTTCATCATTTAACCTTCTTGCCTCTTGCAACAAGTTTTTGATCTTTCCCATCTCTTCCTGTGTTCTGTATCGTCTAATGAACTCTTCTTTGAATTCTTGAAGGTCTTTTAGACTTTTTTTTCTCAACAATATTTCCCTACATGTTTCCCCTCTCTCAAAGGTTACTTTTGTTGGTCTCGGCTTTCCTTCCCTCGAATATTTACCTAGTTGGTGTATGCTTACAATATCCTCAGGACCACAAACTACTCCAAGCTTTCTTATCAGGTCTACAACTCTAGCTTTATTTTCTTCAAGTCTCCCCTGCAATGTTGGCTCCTGGGATTCACCTATGCCTGAGATTACCACTGTCTTCTCCTTTTCAAGTGCCTGTCTGATGAGTGGGTTTGCCCTTTCTTTTTTTATGTATATATATATATATATATATATATATATATATATATATATATATATATATATATATATATATATATATATATATATATATATATATATATATATATATATATATATATATATATAATGATGATGATGATCTTTTCTTATCGTAATCCTCTTTGTACTCGTGGAAGAAGTGTAAAAAAAAAGAAAAATATTTTTTTTTATTTTTTTTAGTTTTTTAAGATGTTCCTACTTAGCGGAAATTCACCTATCGTGGCCGGGCCAGGAACCAAATCCCCGCGATAAACGAGGGATTATTGTATATATATATATATATATATATATATATATATATATATATATATATATATATATATATATATATATATATATATATATATACACTTAGTTCTTGGAATAATGCAAAGATTGGTTCTCAGAAGCGACGGTTAATGTGAAAACCGCGCAATGTAACGAGTCATTTTCCATAAGAAACAATGATAATGGGCATAGATATGTATTACAACCATACATAGACATACTGTGCTAAAGATAAAACAAACCAGGAAGAACTATAGTTATTTATATTAACATGCATATAGTGAAGAGTATAAAAATATACAAATATACTGTACAGTAAATAAATTAATGCACTCTATTATGCGGTGGGCAACAGGTATACACTAGGACGTGCATGGTGGTGGTGAGAACAAGGATGCGAAAGAACAAATCTCTATCTGCAAACGTTTTTGCTCTCACACGCATTTACCCTGACTATTTTATATGACAAATTTCTTTGCTGTTGGTTATTAATGCTTTTTTCCATTCTCTCCATAATATCTGATCGCATTAAGCAGTAGAAGAGGAGGAGGATGCGGCAGAACGCACCTCATTCTGCAAACGTTTTGCCGCCTTCGTGTCAGCTGATGCGCCCTCGCACGCTTTTTCCCTGTCGATGTACAAACCTTACCACAAACACAGATAGAACAAGCAATATTTCCACGCAGTATGCTGGGTATAGAGACACTGAAGCACATGGCAGCATGGGGGAAAAGTGCCTCCGAAGCAGTTGGTTCTTTACTAAAATTAAAAAAACATTTTCGAATTTTTTTACATTAGCGTTATTCATGTATTTCGTATTTTTCAACTATAATTTTTAAGGAGTGTTATTCCAATTTCAAATATTATAAACACGTAAAAAGCGATGCAGGTTTTATATATATATATATATATATATATATATATATATATATATATATATATATATATATATATATATATATATATATATATATATATATATATATATATATATATATATATATATATATATATATATATATATATATATATATATATTGATAACACTGAACAATTAACATACAGTCTAAAATGGAAGGAAAAGCCCTTTAAATAAAACAACGAATATATATATATATATATATATATATATATATATATATATATATATATATATATATATATATATATATATATATATATATATATATATATATATATATATATATATATACAGTGGTGACCCCTGCTGGGGTTTAGGATGCTAGAGTGTTGTTAAGATTCTGTTTTACTAAGGGGACTCAAAGTACCGAGCTCGGTTAAGAGCTCACAAACAGACAGGACAGATATTTGTACTTGAACACCCCATCTCTATTACCATTAGTCGGTTAAATGAAACTCAGAATTCAACTTTCTTTTAATTTTGGAAATGCAATGACATTAAAAGAATTGAATTAAATTTCTCAAATTAAATTTTATGAAATGCTGCCTCAAATCCCGGAGGTGGTGAGCACGATTTCGTTTCCCGGCACCACGGACGTATGCCAAGACTTTGGCCTCAACTCGATGATTACCTCTGTCACACAGGCAGAGTAGAATACAGGACAATTGCAATTTCAGAAACAGAAATGACACACTGTTTATAATGGGAAACTGAAAGCATGAGCACACATATAATGAGTTTCCAATGTCATTCTACTGGATGAATATATATTGGTTATTCACAGCTAACCAGAAATATTTATGCTACCATAATAGCATACAAAACCATTAATTCTTTACTGGTTTTAAAGGAAAACAATATATTCACAATAAATGAAAATTTAGCAAGACAAATACAGTACTGTATGTATTCCTTAAATTGTGGGCAACCACAAAAGTTGCAATGCTTATTACTGATTAACAATTAATATGGTAAAACACTCTATTTAGGATAAAGGAAGAATCTACGAGATAAATACAGTATTCATTCACTTTTAGTTATCAAGAACTTTGCAATGAAAAAAAAAGGGTACAAAACCACCTTTTGAGGTATTTGCAACTTATAACTTAAAACACTTTATACCCAACATATGAAGAATTAGCAAGATAAATACGGTATGCATTCATTAAATTGTGGTTAACAGGAAATATTTGCAAAGCCAACTGGGAAAAATTACCTTTTAAATATTTGCAATTTGTATAGCAAATAGCTTTATTGACGAGTTTTTGACGTAAAACACTTTATTTACGATGATAGAAAGGGGTGAAATGAAATTAGAATTTATTAGGAAAAGAGATAGATTTTTACGGGCTCATAACCAGTCTTCAGAGGATGAGATCTTCGTTTATCACATTCAGTGAAAAGAAACTTCTCAGCAATATATATCAGCTATAATTTACAGGTTAAGGAATTAACTTTGGCATGTGAGATTCCAGTTTGGTAATCTACAAAATTTCGTGTGTATTGGAATGAAATCTTAGAATGAAAATCCATAAGATTTATCCAGTAACGAATGTAACTAATTATGAGAAAATAAACAAATTTGCTTGACCCACGAGCTTTACCATACACTATCCCTCACCTTGTTGTGCTAGATGAATTCCTGTGAAGATGCCACGTAATTAAGATTTGAAATAAACTTAGACTGCCCAGGCGAGATGTTGCCTCTGGGCATTCTCGGTGCCAAAAGAGAGCGTCTCATTGTCCCTCCTGGTGAGTTCATCTGTAGGATACATTTCTAGAGCAGTAACTGGCTCTGATATCATTTTAAGGACTATTTTAGTGGTGGTCCCTGGCAGGCAATTATAGCAGAGATGCAAGGGAGAGACAGTATTTTTAGGTGCAACAAGTGGAAGCTAATAAAATAAAACGAGAATAATAATGAAAAGTTAGGTTACTGGTAAAATATCTCATAATTTTCTTGGCTCGTAGCAGACAGAAAATAGGAGCAGCCTTTATATCGGGGCTATACTTCTACACGTACAAGAAGAGTAAATAAGGTATATTTAAAATTAGCTATAAGCTAAAATACAAATTGCAAATAATCATAATCTGCAAAAGTCAAGAAGTGGGAATTATTTTTTTAGTTAGAAAATAACAGTTATGTTACTAATTTATTTAATAAGGCATCTAACAGCCTCTGGTGACTTTGAGCGAAACACTGTCACAACCCCAACACACAAATGACTGTTTCCACGAATAAAATTTTGACCCAAAACCATAAACAAACACAACTTTTTGTCAGTGAGACAACATGGCTTCAGAAAAGGTAGATCAACAGTAACAAACTTATTAGAATTTTATGATAAAGTAAGCCGAATCTTACAGGAAAGAGAGGGCTGGGCAGATTGCATATTCCTAGACTTCCAGAAAGATTTTGACACTGACCCAAAATAAAGACTTATTAAGAAGCTGCAAGCAATGGATAGAATATATGGAAATGTCTTGGAATGGATAAAAACTTACTTAGAAGGAAGGGAACAGAGGGTTAGAGTAAGACACTCAGTGTCTGAATGGAGAAGAGTTAGTAGTGGAGTTCCACAAAGTTCAGTTTTAGGGCCACTTTTGTTCCTTGTATATGTAAATGACCTACCAGAGTCTGTAAATTCATTCATGAATATGTTTGCAGATGATGCAAAGATTGTGAAGAAAGTAAGAAATGAGAACAATGGTAGAGAACTTTAGGAAAATCTAAATAGTCTCCATGAGTGGTCATTTTTGTGGGTAATGAAATTCAATACTTCAATATGTAAGGTGATGAGAATGGGTACAAGTGCAAGAAAGACCAAGCTTGACTACTTGGTGGCTGGAGTATAATTTCAAGAGAGAGAGAATGAGAGAGATCGAGGAGTAATCATACTGGCAGATTTGTCTCCGGATATACATATAAATGGCATAGTAAGGACAGCATATGCATTCTTATCATATGTAAGGGTAGCCTTCATGCACATGGACATGGAAATGTTCAGAAATAATTATTTAACCTATGGGAGGTTAAAACTTGAAGATGCAGCCCCCTTTTGGAATCCGAACTTGAAAAAGCATATAGCTAAGCGTGAAAAAGCTCAAAGAAATGCCAAGTAACTGTGCCAGAAATACGTAATCTAAGTTATGATGAGAGACTGAGGAAATTAGACCTACCATCAGTTGAAGCTAGAAGATTGAGGGGGGATATGGTGACAGTCTTTAAATGCCTTTATGGTTATGACAGAGTGGATAGGGATCGATATTTTGATATGGCTGGCTCTAGAACTAGAGGTCATAGTTTGAAGCTTCGTGAGAAAACTTCTTTGCAGGATGTAAGGAAGTACTTTTTTAGTGTAAGAGTAGTTGATAATTGGAATTCGCTAAGCGAGGAGGTAGGTAATGCTAACTTAATCCATAGTTTTAAGAACAGGTTCGATAAGTATCACTAAGTACAAAATGGAACCGATCAGGAGAATGAAACATATGAGCTTTGTTATCTTTCCCGTAAGCACAATTAGGTAATCACAGAGGCAATGGTTATAAGCCTTGATGATAAAATTCGGAAAATTGATAGAGAAATGAATGAGAATGAAACACTCAGAGTGGAAATAAGATTTTTGGAGGAAGCAAATAAAGCACAAGGGCAGGAGAGAAAGGAACTAGAAAAACGAATAAAGAAGCTGGATGGGGTAAAGAGCAAACTAGAAACCAGAATTTCTAAACAAGAAGATAAAAACAAACCGCTGAATGACAACCTAAATGAATTACATGTTAGTTCACTGCTCTCTTCTGAGAGAGACGAGATTGCAGCTTGGAATGTCCAAATTAAGGAAAACATTGAACAATTTAGAAAAGAGTTCTAGGAGCGGAATATGGAACATGATACCATGAAAACTTCCTTTGCTGATGCACTAAAGAGGAATGTGGCAGTAAAAGAGGCTGTAAAGGTGGTGGCACTGGAAAACGTACAAACAGTTGACTATAAAGAGACAGTAATCGAAAAAATGAAAGACGTTGTGATGGAAAGGGCAAATCCACTGATTAAACAGGAACTTGATAAAGAGAAGACAGTGGTAATCTCAGGCATAAGCGAATCCCAGGAGCCAACATGGCAGGGGAGACTTGAAGAAAATAAAGCTAGAGTTGTAGACCTGATAAGAAACCTTGGAGTAGTTTGTGGTCATGAGGATATTGTAAACATTCACTAACAAGGCAAATATTCGCGGGAAGGAAAGCCGAGACCAATAAAAGCAACCTTTGAGAGAGGGGAGACATGTAGGGATATATTGTTGAGAAAAAAAAAACTCTAAAAGACCTTCAAGAATTCAAAGAAGTGTTCATTAGACGATACAGAACACAGGAAGAGATGGGAAAGATAAAAAACTTGTTGCAAGAGGCAAGAAGGGTAAATGAGGAAAGAAATGAAGAAGAGAAGAAAAATTTTCATTTCAAAGTTCTTCCAAACAAAGGGGAGATAAAGAAGATAATGACAGATGATCAGGGTATGGGGCCTCATTTTCTTTTCTTTTTTTCCTCTTTCTCGTCTTCTTTCTATATTCTGTGAGAGGGAGAACATAAAAATGTCGGGAGAAGGGGTAGTCATCAGGGGACTTAAACAGTGAATCAAGAAGTTAGAGGAAATGGTTATAAGCCTTGATGATAAAATTCGGAATATGGATGGAGAAATGAAAGAGAATGAAACACTCAGAGAACAAATAAGATCTTTGGAGGAGGCAAATAAAGCACAAGGGCAGGAGAGAAAGGAACTAGAAAAAAGAATAAAGAAGCTGGAAGGAGAAAAGAGTCAACTAGAATCTAGAATTTCTAAACAAGAAGATAAAAACAAACAGCTGAATGACAACCTAAAGGAATTAGATGTTAGTTCACTGCTCTCTTCTGAGAGAGACGAGATTGCTGCTTGGAATGTTCAGATTAAGGAAAACATTGAACAGTTCAGAAAAGAGTTCCAGGAGCTGAATATGGAAAATGATGCCATGAAAACGTCCTTTGCTGATGTACTAAAGGGGAATGTGGCAGTAAAAGAGGCTGTAAAGGTGGTGGCACTGGAAAACATACAAACAGTTGACTATAAAGAGATAGTAAGTGAATCCCAGGAGCCAACATGGCAGGAGAGACTTGAAGAAAATAAAGCTAGCGTTGTAGACCTGAGAAGAAAGCTTGTAGTAGTATGTGGTCCTGAGGATATTGTAAACATACACCAACTAGGTAAATATTCGAGGGAAGGAAAGCCGAGACCAACAAAAGTAACCTTTGAGAGAGGGGAAACATGTAGGGAAATATTGTTGAGAAAAAAAAGTCTAAAAGACCTTCAAGAATGCAAAGAAGTGTTCATTAGACGATACAGAACACAGGAAGAGATGGGAAAGATCAAAAACTTGTTGCAAGAGGCAAGAAGGTTAAATGATGAAAGAAATGAAGAAGAGAAGAAAAATTTTCGTTACAGAATACTTCCAGACAAAGGGGAGATAAAGAAGATAATGACAGAAGATCAGGGGATGGGGCCTCATTAAGATTGTTATACACAAATGCTGATGGATTAGCTGGTAAGGCAGTAGAATTAAAAGATAGGATTCACAACAGTAAGACAGATATAGTAGCAATTACAGAGACTAAGTTGAGTGAGGACATAAACAGTGTCACAGTTTTTCCTAAGGGCTTCAGAATACTAAGGGTTGAAAGATGTGAGAGGACTGGTGGAGGGATAGCACTGCTCATAAGTGAGAGGATTCAAGTTGAAGAAATAAACTTGGCTATAGAAAGTGAGTTCAGGGAATTTCTTGTTGCTCGCATAAATACTGGGTCAGAGAGCATTATAATAACTGTTGTATACAACCCACCAAGGAACCAAAATAGGCTTGAAATTTATGAGGAAAGTCATATAGGTACTATTGAAGTCATAAACTCAGTTGTTAACATGGCACAGGAGAGAAAAAATGTAGGATTTTGATTATGGGAGACTTTAATCATGAAGAGATAGATTGGATAAATCTTGACCCACACAGTGGTGAGGACTCATTTGGGGCAAGATTCCTAGATTGCGTACAAGGGAATTTCCTACACCAACATGTAATGGAACCAACAAGAGCCAGGGGTGGGGATGAGCCATCACTACTTGATCTAGTGTTCACAGATAATGTGTTGGATATTGAAAATATTGAGTATGAACCAACAATTGGAAAGAGTGACCACTGTGTGTTGTTGATGGAGTATATCATTGAAGATATTCTTCCTGAGAGTAGAGGCACTGAGGACATGAGGAGGAACTATCGGAAAGGAGATTACATCAAAATGAATGAGCTTTTTGCAGTTATTGACTGGAGAACCTTATTTTACAACAAATCTGTACAAGAAATGTATGACATCTTTTGTGAGAAATATGGGAAGATAGTAGATTGCTGCATACCTGTCACCAAAGTAGGTGTAATTCATGCCAGAGAGAAATGGTTCGATAATGGGTGTAAAAGAGCTAAGGAGTGGAGAGACAAATGCTGGAAAAGGTATAGGAGGAGAAAAAACGTAAATGCCTGGCAAACCTACAAAAGAGCAAGAAATGACTACCTAAGTAAAAGGAGAGAGGCAGAGAGAGATTATGAGAGGGACATCACCAGGAAGGCTAAAGAAAATCCCAAGCTTTTCCACAGCTTTATCAGAGGAAAACTGAAGGTAAAAGAACAGGTTTTACGGCTAAAGAGAGCGGATGGAAGCATCACTGAGACGGACGAAGAGATCTGCAAAGAATTGAACAAGGAGTTTCAGTCAGTATTTACAGTAGAAAATACCCCACGCCCTCAGATTGCAGTGATAGAAGCTCAAGGGCCGGTATTAGAGAACATCAACCTTACAGCCACAGAGGTATGCAAAGCGCTGATGGATTTAGATTTTCATAAAGCTACAGGTCCTGATGACATATCCCCTCATGTGCTTAAAAAATGCGCAAACACAATATCAGTGGCACTAAGTATCATATTTAAGGAGTCACTGGAGTCGAGGGAGATTCCAAGATGCTGGAAACAAGCAAATGTGATACCTATCTTCAAAAAGGGAAGGAGGGATACGGCTCTGAACTATAGACCAGTTTCCTTGACCAGCATAGTTTGCAAAGTCATGGAGAAACTACTAAGGAAACATATCTCTCTTCACTTGGAATCCTTCAACTTTTTGTCAGTGAGGCAACATGGCTTCAGAGAAGGTAGATCAACAGTAACAAACTTATTAGAATTTTATGATGAGGTAAGCCAAATCTTACAGGAAAGAGAGGGCTGGGCAGATTGCATATTCCCAGACTTCCAGAAAGCGTTTGACACTGTTCCACATGGGAGACTTATTAGGAAGCTGCAATCAATGGCTAGAATAGGTGGAAATGTCTTGGAATGGATAAAAACTTACTTAGAAGGAAGGGAACAGAGGGTTAGAGTAAGACACTCAGTGTCTGAATGGAGAAGAGTTAGTAGTGGAGTTCCACAGGGTTCAGTTTTAGGGCCACTTTTGTTCCTTGTATATGTAAATGACCTACCAGAGTCTGTAAATTCATTCATGAATATTTTTGCAGATGATGCAAAGATTGTGAAGAAAGTAAAAAACGAGAACAATGGTAGAGAACTTCAGAAGGATCTAAATAATCTGCATGAGTGGTCAGAAAAGTGGCTAATGAAATTCAATACTTCAAAATGTAAGGTAATGAGAATGGGTACAAGTGCAAGAAGGCCCAAGCTTGACTACTCGGTGGCTGGAGTACAACTTCAAGAGACAGAAAATGGGAGAGATCTAGGAGTAAACATACTGGCAGATTTGTCTCCAGAAATACATATAAATGGCGTAGTAAGGGCAGCATATGCATTCTTATCAAATGTAAGGGTAGCCTTCAGGCACATGGACAAGGAAATGTTCAGAAATATTTATGTAACCTATGTGAGGCCAAAACTCGAATATGCAGCCCCCTTTTGGAATCCGCACTTGAAAAAGCACATAGCTAAGTTTGAAAAAGTTCAAAGACATGCCACGAAACTGGTGCCAGAAATACGCAATCTCGGTTATGATGAGAGGCTGAGGGAATTAGACTTGCCATCACTCGAAGCTAGAAGAGTAAGGGGGGATATGGTGACAGTCTTTAAATTCCTTCATGGTTATGATAGAGTGGATAGGGATCGATATTTCGATATGGCTGGCTCTAGAACTAGAGGTCATAGTTTGAAGCTTCGTAAGAAAACTTCTTTGCAGGATGTAAGGAAATACTTTTTCAGTGTAAGAGTAGTTGATAATTGGAATTCGCTAAGCGAGGAGGTAGTTAATGCTATCTCAATCCATAGTTTTAAGGACAGGTACGATAAGTATCACTAAGTCTAAAATGGAACCGATCAGGAGACGGGAAGATACGAGCTTTGGGCTCTTTCCCGTAAACACAATTAGGTAATCACAATTAGGTAATCACACAAATGCTGATGGATTAGCTGGTAAGGCAGTAGAATTAAAAGATAGGATTCACAACAGTTAGGCAGATAGGCAGATATAGTAGCAATTACAGAGACTAAGTTGAGTGAGGACATAAACATTGTCACAGTTTTTCCTAAGGGCTTTAGAATATTATGGGTGGAATGATTTGAGAGGACTGGTGGACGGATAGCACTGCTCATAAGTGAAAGGATTCAAGTTGAAGAAATAAACTTGGCTATAGAAATTGAGTTTAGGGAATTTCCTGTTGCTCACATAAATACTGGGCCAGAGAGCATTATAATAACTGCTGTATATAACCCACCAAGGAACCAAAATAGGCTAGAAGTTTATGAGGAAAGTCATATAGCTACTATTGAAGTCATAAACTCAGTTGTTAACATGGCACAGGAGAGAAAATGTAGGATTTTGCTTATGGGAATTTTAATCATAAAGAGATAGATTGGATAAATCTTGACCCACACAGTGGTGAGGACTCATTTGGGGCAAAATTCCTAGATTGCGTACAAGAGAATTTCCTACACCAACAAGTAATGGAACCAACGAGGGCCAGGGGTGGGGATGAGCCATCACTACTTGATCTAGCATTCACAGATAATGTGTTGGATATTGAAAAAATTGATTATGAACCACCAATTGAAAAGAGTGATCACTATGCGTTGTTGATGGAGTATATCATTGAAGATATTCTGCCTGAGAGTAGAGGCACTGAGGACATGAGGAGGAACTATCCAAAAGGAGATTACATCAAAATGAATGAGCTTTTTGCAGTTATTGACTGGAGAACCTTATTTTACAACAAATCTGTACAAGAAATGTATGACATCTTTTGTGAGAAATATGGCAAGATAGTAGATTGCTGCATACCTGTCACCAAAGTAGGTGTAATTCATGCCAGAGAGAAATGGTTCTATAATGGGTGTAAAAGAGCTAAGGAGTGGAGAGACAAATGCTGGAAAAGGTATAGGAGGAGAAAAAACATAAATACCTGGCAAACCTACAAAAGAGCAAGAAATGACTACCTAAGTAAAAGAAGAGAGGCAGAGAGAGACTATGATAGGGACATCACCAGGAAGGCTAAAGAAAATCCCAAGCTTTTCCACAGCTTTTTCAGAGAAAAACTGAAGGTAAAAGAACAGGTTTTAAGACTAAAGAGAGCGAATGTAAGCATCACTGAGATGGATGAAGAGATCTGCAAAGAATTGAACAAGCAGTTTCAGTAAGTATTTACAGTAGAAAATACCCCACCCCCTCAGATTGCAGAGATAGAAGCTCAAGGGCCGGTATTAGAGAACATCAACCTTACAACCACAGAGGTATACAAAGCGCTGATGGAGGTAGATGTTCATATAGCTACAGGTCCTGATGACATATCCCCTCATGTGCTTAAAAAATGCGCAAACCCTATATCAGTGGCACTAAGTATCATATTTAAAAAGTCACTGGAGTCAGGGGAGATTCCAAGATGCTGGAAACAAGCAAATGTGATACCTATCTTCAAAATGAGAAGGAGGGATACGACTCTGAACTATAGACCAGTTTACTTGACCAGCATAGTTTGCAAAGTTATGGAGAAACTACTAAGGAAACATATCTCTCTTCACTTGGAATCCTGCAATTTTTTGTCAGTGAGGCAACATGGCTTCAGAGAAGGTAGATCAACAGTAACAAACTTATTAGAATTTTAAGATGAGGTAAGCCAAATCTTACAGGAAAGAGAGGGCTGGGCAGATTGCATATTCCTAGACTTCCAGAAAGCGTGTAATGCTGTTCCACTTGGAAGACTTATTAGGAAGCTGCAAGTAATGGCTAGAATAGGTGGAAATATCTTGAAGTGGATAAAAACTTACTTAGAAGGAAGGGAACAGAGGGTTAGAGTAAGACACTCAGTGTCTGAATGGAGAAGAGTTAGTAGTGGAGTTCCACAGGGTTCAGTTTTAGGGCCACTTTTGTTCCTTGTATATGTAAATGACCCACCAGAGTCTGTAAATTCATTCATGAATATGTTTGCAGATGATGCAAAGATTGTGAAGAAAGTAGTAAACGAGAACAATGGTAGAGAACTTCAGGAAGATCTAAATAGTCTGCATGAGTGGTCAGAAAAGTGGCTAATGAAATTCAGTACTTCAAAATGTAAGGTAATGAGAATGGGTACAAGTGTAAGAAGGCCCAAGCTTGACTACTCGGTGGCTGGAGTACAACTTCAAGAGACAGAGAATGAGAGCGATCTAGGAGTAAACATAATGGCAGATTTGTCTTCAGAAATACATATAAATGGCATAGTAAGGGCAACATATGCATTCTTATCAAATGTAAGGGTAGCCTTCAGGCACATGGACAAGGATATGTTCAGAAATATTTATGTAACCTATGTGAGGCCAAAATTTGAATATGCAGCCCCCTTTTGGAATCCACACTTGAAAAAGCACATAACTAAGCTTGTAAAAGTTCAGAGACATGCTACGAAACTGGTGCCAGAAATGCGTAATCTCAGTTATGATGAGAGGCTAAGGGGGGAATTAGACTTACCATCACTCGAAGCTAGAAGATTGAGGGAGGATATGGTGACAGTCTTCAAATTCCTTTATGGTTATGATAGAGTGGATAGGGATCGATATTTTGATATGGCAGGCTCTAGAACTAGAGGTCATAGTTTGAAGCTTCGTAAGAAAACTTCTTTGCAGGATGTAAGTAAACACTTTTTCAGTGTAAGAGTAGTTGATAATTGGAATTCGCCAAGCGAGGAGGTAGTTAATGCTATCTTAATCAATAGTTTTAAGGACAGGTATGATAAGTATCACTAAGTACAAAATGGAATCGATCAGGAGACAGGAAGATACGAGCTTCGTTATCTTTCCCGTAAACACAATTAGGTAATCACAAATGTATCAGCCAGGCGACCATGTTTCCCATTCGTCAGCTCTTAGTTCTGCATTGGTGCCCGCATTGTATATTTCGTTCGTGATCTGTTTGTAGTTCTTGCTTTATATCCATTGTTTTACCTTTCAGATAGCCCTTATTATGGTTCCTAAGAAAGTTAAAGGCGTAAGTGACAGTGGCAACAAACACCCGAGACGCATAGCAGTTGAAATGAAGAAAAAATAATTTTTAAGCATGAAAATGGTGTTCGTGTGTCTTATCTCGCCACGCAGTATAACATGGCAAAATTCACCATCTGTATAATTTTTAAGAGTAAAGAGATCTATAAGGCAGCTGACGTGGCTAAGGGAGTAAATGTATTAACAAAGAAACCGTCACAGTTAATAGAAGAGGTAGAAAAGTTACTGTTGCTGGGGATAAATGAGATACAGTTGGTTGGAGATAGTCTTAGCGAGGCCATAATATGCGCCAAGACTTTGCAAATCCACCATGATTTAGTAGCGAACTCTCTGAGTTCTAGTGGCACTAAAGTTGATGAATTTAAAGCCAGCAGAAGCTGGTTTGAACATTTTCGTTGACAAACTAGGATTCATAGCGCCATTAGACATGGAGAAACGGTTAGTTCCAACCAAAAGGCAGCGAATTCTTATGTGAAAGAATTCGCTAATTTTATCGAGAATGAAGGTTATATCCCGCGACAAGTTTTTAACCACTATTTTCCTTTGCTTCTGCTACTGTTCTCCAAACTCCACCGAGTTTGTCTTTCTCTGAATATCTGCCCTCGTGCCATGAGTCCTTGCTATCTTCTCACCCACATGCCGAAGTTCTCTTCATTGAAAACTTCAATGTACACCACAGTGAGTGGCTTCATTCTTCTCATACTGATGTGGAAGGGAGTGAGGCCCTTGCTTTCTCTATTACTCACGATCTGGAGCAAATTATCAAACATCCTACTCGTGTTCCTGATCGTCACAAACATGCAGCAAACACTCTTGACCCATTTCTTACTTCTAACCCTTCAAGCTACTCTTATTCTGTGCTTACCCCTCTTGGTAAATCTGACCACTCTATGATCTTAATCTCTTCCATTTAAGCTCCTCCTCCACCAATCCCTCCTACTCAGCACCGCCTTTGGCACTTTGGTGCATACCCAACTTAGAAATTTGCGTAACTTCCTCTTTGACTTCCCTTGGGATGACTACTGCTTTCGGTCCCACAACCCTGATCATGTGGCTCTAAAAGTTGCTGAGATTATGACCGCATAAATGGAAGTGTACATCCCTTTTTCTACAAAAACTTTCTCCCCCCCAAAACCTTGGTTTGACTGTGCCTGCTCCATGGCTATCCAGGCCAGGAATTGAGCACACCGATCTTACCAAGCCTTTCCTTCCAATTTAACTCGCTCTGCTTTTATTGTGGCCAGGAATCGATGTACTGCTCAGATTCGAAGGTCTAAGGCTTCCTTTATAAGGAGGAAAGTAAGTGACCATAACTCCTCTCCCACACATTGAACTCCACCTGGACGAAACTTTGGCCAGGTTATATGCCTAATAGTAACTTTGAAGGCGTCAAGCAGGAGTTAGCTATTCAAATTGTGAGTGAAATTGTGGCCACAGGCAAAAGTTTAGGCTTGGAGGTCATTGAGGAGGATGTGGAGGACCACAAAGGAGAACTTACCACCGATGAATTAACTGAGTTGCAACGTGAACAGGTAAAGATTCTCCAAAAGGAGCTGTCAGCGGAAGAAGGAGTTGAGAGGGTAAAGGTGTCCAGTAAAAAATTTAAAGAAATCTTTAGCAAATGGAATGATGTGTAGGCTATTCTTGAGAATCATCACCAAGATAAAACTGTGGGCAATAGAGTAGTGAACATGGTAAATAACAATGCAATGAATATTTTTAGAAAAATTTACCAAATAATAAACAAATTTCTCTGGATTGTTTCCTTGTGCCAGCAGGCAGGGAAGCAGCTACCAAAAGAGAAAAGAGAGAGAAAACACCAGAAATACAGCCTGTATCGGAAGAGTTCCCAAATGTGCTTAAGGAAGGGGACTCTCCTTCCAAAAAATAGTCCCCCTCCTCCTCCACCACCATCCACATAGGCCAGCAACAATCATCCACAAGGTAATACAGTACTGTACCATGTTTTATTTTAGTAGAGTAGAATTCCTTTCTATTATTAATGTAATTTTCCTTTTACAGAGTATATTGCATAAAACCTGTATCATACAGTAATCCCTCGCTATATCGTGGTTCACCTGCCACGGATTCAGTGCATTGTGGGTTTTTATGGCGAGCATATATATATTTTACATCGTAGATTTTCTGGGTATGTCACGGGAATCCACGATATGTGAAAATATTGAAATTTCCAATATTTTCATTATTTTATTGATAAAAAAAGTATTTCCTAGCCTAAGAATAATAAAACAGTAAAAAATAGTTAAAGACATAAATGTAAACATGTAACTCACAGTATTGCACCATGTAAAATACGATACCGGTATGGTTTGTGCTGCGTAGATATCTGCGTCATGGAAAACACAAAGGGTCGCACCTATGTGAGACAGTACACAGGATGATATTGGCTGATAGGTGGTAGACGACTAATCACAGAATTGTGTTCTGTATCCTGGGGTTTCATTGGCTTTTTGATTGAAGCTTGATTATTCCAGCATCTTCCCTTGTCTCGCCTCCCTCATTCAGTTATCACATGTGCTCCTGTCACACTGTCATCGACTGTACAGTATGTAAACATCATCATCACCCTCATCGTCATCATTACTGTACCCCTCTCTGCTCTCACATTGTAGTCTCGTAAAGTTACGGTATTTTCATTATTGTTATTATAAATATAATATGTTATTATAATAGGTATTATTATTGTACAGTACGTATATGTTATTCACAGTAAACTTACCTATCACGCTCATATAGCTATACGCTTGCGCGCTGTTAATTATAGTACTTACCTGTCACACTCATATAACTATGCTTGTGCGCTGTTATTAATAAAGTAAAGGGTGAGTTGTTAACAGTGCAGGGAGGCTTTATATAGGTAAAAATAAATGTAAAATATGGTGCTGATACTTCGCGGACTTTCACCTATTGAGGGTGGTCCCGGAACGTAACACCTGCGATAAAGGAGGGATTACTGTATTTCATGTTTTTCCTGACTCAAAAAATTTTAAAATTAATATTTGTTGTGACTAGGAACTAATAAATTGAATTTACATGCCTTTCAATGGGAAAAATAAATCCAACCCACGAACAAACCATCCCACAAACAGGTTTTGGGAACTGGTAATCACTGTATATATATACACTCAGTTCTTGGAATAATGCAAAGATCGGTTCTCAGAAGTGACGTGTAATGTAAAAATCGCGTAATGTAAAGTCATTTTCATAGGAAACAATTATAATGGGCATAGATACTTTTCACTTAAAGGGCGACTGAATCAGATGAGCTTTCCACAACACCTCATACCACTCTCCAATGCTCGCTTCCATCCCTAGTGACGAAGTTATCGTATAGAAGTGCTGATTATCTAAGTGAAATTGATGTAAAATGCAACACAACAAAATGATATAAAAAAATCGTCATTTATGACATTATTTTACTACGAATACTTACATAGAAGGGTAACATTTTGCAGTTTATAGTTTAGATAGAGTCCTTTCCTTTTACATCTGGCACCAGCACATGTTAAAGTTGCCAGAAATGAGTAAAACAGAAAATTGTCCTCTTCACCCTATCCCCATCCCAACCCAGGGTGTACTCTAAAAGGGCACCGAATCAAATAAGCTCACCACAACACCTCATACCACTCTTCCAACACTTGCTTCCATCCTTAGTGCCGAAGTTATCGAGTAAAGATGCTGATTATCTAAGTCAAAGCTATGTAAAATGCAACACAATGAAAGGACATCAAAACATGGGCATTTATGACATTATTTGACTATGAATACTTACATAAAAGGGCAATATTTTGTTGTCTATAGTTTAGATAAAGCCCTTTCCTTTTATACTGTGGGAATGGAGGGTTGTTAAGTTTCTGTTTTACTAGGGGACTCAAAGTACTGAACTCGGTTAAGAGCTCACAAACAGACAGGACAGATATTTATACTTGCCCATCCCACCCGTATACCACTACTTGGTTAAATGAAACTCAGAATTCAACTTTTTTTTTTAAATTTTGGAAATGCAACGACATTAAAAGAACTGAATTAATTTTTTTAATTAAAATTTCATGAAATGCTGCCTCAAATCCCGGAGGTGGTGAGCACGATTTCGTTTCCCAGCACCACAGATGTATGCCAATACTTTGGCCTCAACTCGACGATTACCTCTGTCACACAGGCAGAGTAGAATAGAGGACACTTGTCTGTGCCAGATGAATTCCTGTGAAGACGCCACGTAAATAAGGTTTGAAATAAGCTTGACTGCTGAGGCGAGATCTTGTCTTTGGGATGTTT
This sequence comes from Halocaridina rubra, assembly GCA_037179515.1. NCBI lineage: Eukaryota > Metazoa > Arthropoda > Malacostraca > Decapoda > Atyidae > Halocaridina > Halocaridina rubra. Next base: position 21,666 of record JAXCGZ010013394.1, on the reverse strand, counting down.
GGCCGCCAAATGAGGACACTTCAATGTCCCTCTTGGTGAAGTCATGATATATTTCCAGAGCAGTAACTGGCTCTTATATCATTTAAGGGCTACTTTAGTGTTGGTCCCTGGCAGGCAATTACGGCAGGGATGCAAGGGAGAGACAGTATTTTTGGTGCAACAAGTGGAAGCAAATAAAATAAAACGAGAATAATTATGGAAAATTAGGTTACTGGTAAACAATCTCTAGAACGTTCTTTGCGTTGTAGGAGACGGAACTTAACTATTCAAATAATAAAGAAGCTACTGAAATGTATCTAGACAGGCTAATGACATAACATCAAGGTCAGATTTATAATAAAATTATTAGCAAGAAAAATTTTTATAATATAAAAAAATTATTAGCAAGAGCTATTTTATCATTAGAAAATAGTAAAGAAAACGTATCTGATAGGCTCGCTGAAGAAAGGAAACGGTCAGAAAACAGAGATAGGGAGCAACTTTTACATTGGGATCATACTTGTGGCAGCCTTTATATTGGGATCATGCTTTCTACACGTACGAGAATATTAAATAAGATATATTTAAAATTACCTATAAGCTAAAATATAAATTGTAAATAATCATAATCTGCAAAAGGCAAGGAGTGGGAATTATTTTAGTTAGAAAAAAAATCAGTTAAGTTACTAAATTAACTAATAAGGCATCTAACAGCCTCTGGTGACTTTAAGCGAAACACTCTGTCTCAACTGCCCTTTCTAGAGAATATTGAATTAACAAACTTCTACTACAGGAGGCAAAAGAAGAACAGAGGAAGTTATGGTGACTTCAGTGTTATTATGAGGGATGAGATATCCTTCTCATGGAAAAGAACAAATGAACAATAAGAATGAGATCAACCACTGGAACATATCATATTAATAGGAAAGTGAACAATTCTAATAAACAAAACATTAAATGAAATGCAAAACATAAAAGGAATGTGATCAAATTCAAGTTTCAAGAAATTAAAATCACAATTAGATATCAGACAATATCAATATGTAAGTTTAAGAATTTTTCACATGCAATAAGGCAATAAAAAAAATATAAAAAAAATACAGTATATGCAAATTCAAAATTTGAACCAAGTTGTCATTAACAGTGGCTACTGGATTTAAAAGTTTCAGCTATTCAACACTAAGCTAAAGTTTCCGCCATGTTCTGGCTTTCAGAGTCCCACAAAGGAAAATATAAAACTACAATCAGAGAAATATTCTTCATCTTCTTCGTCTTCCATTAGGAATAACATTGTAAGCTAAAATAAACAAGTACAGTACAGTATTAAAGCCATAAAAGATAAACATAAAAAATAAACAACACATCAGAGAAGTAATCATTACCGATTAGGCAGCACCAGCTTCCTCATTTGAGGGTAACAACTGTTGGCTTAGTAGATCAGCGAGGTCATTGTCCTTTCCATCAACATGTTGGGCAGTGAATTTGAAAAGAATTAGGTAAAGTGCCCACCTTTTCAGGCAATGATCCAGCTTGTCTGAAGTCTGTAAATATAGGAGAGGACGGTGGTTGGTTCTCAGTGTAAAATGTCGGCAATACAGATGGCCTTTAAATTTCTTTATGGCCCAATATGCAGCTAGAGCTTCCTTCTCCACAGTGGAGTACTTTCGCTCTTCAGGGTGAAGCCTGTTGCTTGCATATCGCACTGGAGCTACTTCTGATCGGGCTTGCAAGAGCACGGCACCCAGGCCTTCGTCTGAGGCGTCGGTCTGCAAGATAAATGGAAAATCAGGGTTTACCAGTTGTAATACTGGCTCACCCGCCAATGCTTCTTGGAGCTTGAAAAATGCTCTCTCCGCTTCATCTGTCCATTGGACAGGGAAGGCTTTACCTTGCTTTGAAGAGGTCATTTGCTGCAAAGGGGCAGCGATAGTATTAAAGTGTGGAATGAACCATTGGTAGTAGCAGACACTACCCAGGAACGATCTCAGTTGAGTGACAGCAACTGGTTTCTCCATATCCTTAATAGCTTGTACCCTGTCATGTAAAGAGGACATAGCTCCTTCTCTGACAAAGTGGCCGAGATACTGCAATTGTGTGAAACCAATCTCACATTTGGAAGGCTTTAAATGAAGTCCATGCTGGTTCAGACGAGTGAGATCTCTGCGAAAAGTCTCGAGGTGCGATGACCAATCCTGAGAATGCACCAGGATGTCGTCTATGAAGCATGAAACATTGTCGTGGTCCTGTAGTACTATCCTCATGAGTCTGCTGAAGCAGCCAGGGGCATTCACCATACCAAAAGGCATGACCCTGAACTGGTATAGACCATATCTTGTGGAAAAGGCTGTTAGAGGCTTGGTAGTCTCGCTGAGCAGGACTTGCCAAAATCCACTGCCCAGATCCAATTTGGACAGGTAACAGCCTCTGGAGAGCAACGAGAAAATATAATGGGCGTTAGCAATAGGCTCTCCATCAAAGATGGTATGGAAGTTAAGCTTACGACAGTCAAGGCAGAACCTGTGACTGCCATCTCGCATACGCACTGCCAGTAGCGGCGAACACCAAGGCAAAATGCTCTTTTCAACTATTCCGAGGCGGACCCAAGTGTCAAGATCTTCCTTCAACTGTACGGACAGCAGGTGGGGAAGGCCATAGGAATGCCGAAATGGCTCTGGGTCAGTCAATCTGACATGATGCTTACGGGTAGCAGTAATGCCTTGGAGGTTGTTGAAGACGTTCTAGTAGTCCTCTAATAGCTTGTTCAGCAGTTCCCGTTGACTCGGTTGCAGTCTGGAGTTAATAATGCAATTACTCACACTTTCCTTTCAGTGTGTGGGAATGGCAGGATCCTTACCATCATCAAAAGCTAAGCTTATGTCTTCAATTGCGAGGGTGGCGACTGCGGCCAAAGGGGCTTCTTCCGAAAAACTACACTCCCGTAAGTCTGTCTCCACTGCAAGGGTGGAGTATTCCAATATAGGAAGTAAGGGGTGGCTATAATGGAGCACCTGTGTTGCTGCAGCCTCGGAGGTTCTGTTTGTGCTGAGAGCATCTATAGGGATTGCTGAGTGTGCCAGCGCAGGATCCCTGTGGGCCTCCGGGTCCTCACATTACAGCTTCAGCTGGTTAATGTGGTACTTCCGATTATTGCCATCAACATTTAGCACGTAATTGTCAGGGGTCACCAGGAGCACCACAGTGTGTGGTCCTTTCCAGAATAACATTAGCTTGCAAGTATCTGTTGGAAGAAGTAACAGAGCTCGATCTCCAGGTGTCATGGCACGACACCGGGCATGCTTGTCAAAGAGGAGCTTGGCAGTCTGCTGGTGACCCTTAATGGTAAGCCTTTTAGAGATGGGATGAAAACTTCAATATATACTCATGGACGTCCCTATCGTCATCTTCGATGGTAGGTGAATCCCAACATTCTGCCAAGAATTCCACTGGGCCTCTGACCTTATGACCATAAATCAGCTCGATAGGCGAGTATCCAATATTGTTGTCAGGCGTGTCTCTGAAGGAGAAAAGTGTAGCAGGGACGTACTTGTCCCACTGCCTAGGTATATCTATCACTAGCTTGCGCAAACATCGCTTCAATGTCCCGTTATGGCATTCGCATGCTCCATTTGATTGGGCATGATAGACACTCATACGAATGTGCTTCATTTCTAGAAGGTTACAGAAAGCCTCAAAGTGCCTACTTGTAAACTGACTTCCATTGTCAGAAGTGACCTGCTCAGGAAAGCCAACCCTGGAGCAGATTTCAAATAGGACATGAGCGACTGCTTCAGTCGTGATAGAAGACAGTGGCACTGCATTTGGGTACCTTGTTGCCAGGTCGACGTATACCAGGAGGAACTATTTCCCCATGGACGAAGCTGAATTAATAGGACCTAATATGTCAATAGTGACCTTGGAAAATGGCTCCATTGAGAGCTTAGTTATCCCCATGGGAATTTTCGGTACCGGTGCCGTAGAGGTGGATTGACAGACAGGACAGGAGCCCACATATCTGTCTACCTCAGCGTACATGTTTGGCCATGCAAAAACATTCTGAAGGACATGCCGAGGTTTTGCTTTGCCTCTGTGTCCACTCAGAGGTAAATGGTGTGCCACATACATAGCCTGGCGGCGCAATGAAGCGGGCACCACCAACTGTTTAAAGGTGTGGCTATCTTTAGTCACATGCCTACAAAGTACTCCATCTTTAAGGGCGTAAGTGATCTTGCCTCCTCCTCTCACTGTGAAGGTCCTTCCCTCGGTGGCCTGCTGCATCCATCGTTTGAGGCTAGGGCAATCTTGATGCAAATTGGCAAAGTCTGGATGGGACTTCAATGGCTCTAGAGGTGCATCATCTGGTAAAGGAGGGGGAAACTCTCTGCGTTCCACATTATGTGTACTAACTTTGGCAGACTCAACAGAGTCAGTCGGAGAATTGTCCAAATTGTTGGCATCGAGGCCAGGAGTTGCTGCTGAAATGGCTTCATGTGACTTCCCCCGAGGGAAGTTATAATGAGAAATGTCCTTATGGTAGAGGTCAGCCTGGAAAATACGAACTAGGTTCAGTGCATGACCCGGCAAGACAGGGTACATAAGCCCAATCATAGCCACAGCTGGGGCTTTTCCCTTGTAGTATTTGCAATCCAGGTTAATGACACAGCAGCGTCGTATTTGGGGTGTTCCTTCAGCAACCCGCACACGAACGACTTTGCTGGTAAAATCTTCATCCCTGACGAATCTCTCGTCAACAAATATGCCATTGGCCCCTGTGTCGAGGGTTATCTCAGCTTCCACACCATTTATGGTTTCTAGGCATTTTGGGATCATTTCCAGATCATCATGTTCGGTGAATTCCACATTGGCAAGTTTGTAAGTAGGTTCCTCGGCGTTATAATCAGTGGCCCTTCCTTTCCTTATTTCTACAGCATGGGCCAAGTGCATGGCCGGATGGCTTTGTGGGCCGCCGCTGTGAGAGGGAGCATGGTGGCTCTAATAGTTTGGCTGAAAACCCTGGGAAGGAGGAGCAGAGTAATGGCCTTCGCCTCTGAACTGCTGAGGCTTAGGTCTTACTGAGTTATCCTTCTTGAGTGTGGGTGCATGGCCGTAATAAGGCTTAGGAGTGTAAGGAGGATGTGCTGGACGATGTGAGTTCTGCGAGGGGCCCTTGTGCTTCCCGTTCCTATGATCTCCTTTCCGGTGAGAATCATGGCTTGCTGCGGGGGAGATACAACTCTGAGGACGAACCTTGGAATTGGCCCTTCTTGTCCTCATAACATCACAGAGACGTACTCCAGGCTGGTTCTGCTGGAGGTACTCTTCCACAGCGGCTAAACTTTTCTCGTAGTTGATCTTATCCTTAAGCTGAGTCCTTACATATGCAACAACATCTGGAGGAAGTTCATTGGCAATTGCATCAAACATCAAGAATGCATACAACTTCTCACGAGGACACTTTGCAACTCGTAACCAATTATTAAAGAGGCAAGCCTTGCGTTTGCCAAAGGTACTACAGTTCTCCTCCTTCAATGGGAAAGCAGAAATATACCTAGCACGACACTCAGCTGGTGAAAGGTTCTGTGAGGCCAGGAGTGTGCTTTTAACTTTCTTATAGTCCCTCAGTTGCATTTGGTCGAGTTCATTAACCAGGGCGAGCAGATGGGGTGGCATGGAGGTAAGCAGCCAATGATTCTTCTCAGCTTCTGTGCCCCTGCTAGTTGTTGCAAGACTTTCAAATGAGCGGATGTAAGTATCAAGCGGTTGCTTGTCGTCATCCTCGTATTTCTGTATTGGTGGGGGGCCTCTCACAAGGCTGGTCCCCATTTCCAGATGAAGGGCCACTGTCTGGGATTCCCGCTCAAAGCCGAGCAAGCTCAAGCTCATGTTCGCGTTGTTCTTGTGCCTGGTTGTAATCACGTTGGGCTTGTGATTTGTCATGGGCTTTCTTCTCCAGGTCAGCTTGGCGTTCAACCATCTTGTCATGAGCCCATTCTAAGAGCTTCTGTCCTGGGGAAAAACTGTATTTCTCACCCCTAGCAATCGTCACGTTCAGGTAACGCTCCTCATCAAATGTTTTGATGGTTTCCTGTGACATCCTGGTTTCCATGTTTGTTTCCTGTGACTGCCCAGTAGCAATGGTGGTTTCCTAAACAGTCAATAATGATGTGCCAAAAAAAACACAAACAAATCTCTACAATAGTAGAAAAAATGAAAGAACCACACAACACCAAGGAGAGAAAAATATTCAACACCACAGTTCAAACTTAAACGTAACGGTGATCTCAAAACCTCACCATAAAAGTGACTTAAAATACAATCAAGTGCAACAGCAGCAAAATGTTGCAAAACAGTGCATGAAATACTGGTAATACAGGATGGCAGTCATGCCTGCTTAACAGCAGTATGCGGCAGTACCTGCGGTTATGGTGCAAATGAAAGGAATGAGCAACAACGACTAGCACCCAGTGCCAGAAAATACAAACAAGTAAAGTATAGCGGTCGTGCCTGTGTATGAGCGTGTATATGGCAGTAACCACAAATAAAATGTAAGTAAAATTCTGGAGTGTTGCCAAAAGGGCGCAGATCCTATGCAAAATACACCAAAGATAAGCTAACGGCTCACAAGGCAGCCAGATTACACATGTCTACTAGTAATGAAAAAACTTATTTTTGAGTGACAACTCAGACACATGAAGGGCTTAGCCTAGGCTCAATAAACGACACCAAAGTATTTCTTCCCAATCTATGAGCAGTCAATGCTTGAATATAGAACTCAATTATAAGCAAAATATTTAATATGCTTACCCCCAATTCCTAAATCCCAAGGAAATATAAACAATTCTTAACAATTATCACCCTTTTACGGATATATAAAATACGAATGCTTTAAAACTCAATCTTATCACGCAAATAAATGAAATTCAAAATAAAACGTCTTCTCGTCATGCAAAGTTTCTTAATTCTGTTACCACAAAATCTCATACAGATTTTCTGAAATTTTGTTTACCACATGGTAAACAAGATAATATTAGTTACCGTAATTAATTTTGAAAATTAAAAAAAGAAATTCTCATCCGCAATGTCTCTAGCGATAAAATTTTCATGTGCAGCCTAAGATTCATTCATTTCAATAATCGAGCCAATGGTAATCGGATTTCATGTGCAATTTTAAAAAGGAAAATAAAAATAAATTTATCAAAATCAGTCTGTCTGTTCGGGTCCCTGTTTGGGCGCCAATATTCTTGTGGGAATGGAGGGTTGTTAAGTTTCTGTTTTACTAAGGGGACTCAAAGTACTGAACTTGGTTAAGAGCTCACAAACAGACATGAGAGATATTTGTACATGAACACCCCAACCATATACCACTACCCGGTTAAATGAAACTCAGAATTCAACTTTCTGTTAATTTTGGAAATGCAGTGACATTAAAAGAACTGAATTAATTTTTTTTATTAAAATTTTATGAAATGCTGGCTCGAATCCCGAACGTGGTGAGCACGATTTTGTTTCCCGGCACCACAGATGTATGCCAAGACTTCGGCCTCAACTCGACGATTACCTCTGTCACACAGGCAGAGCAGAATAGAGGACACTTGTTTGTGCCAGATGAATTCCTGTGAAGACGCCACAAAAATAAGGTTTGAAATAAGCTTGACTGCTGAGGCGAGATCTTGCCTCTGGGATGTTTGGCCGCCAAATGAGGATGCTTCAATGTCCCTCCTGGTAACATCATCTGTACGATATATTTCCAGAGCAGTAACTGGCTCTTATATTATTTAAGGGCTACTTTAGTGGTGGTCCCTGGCAGGCAATTATGGCAGGGATGCAAGGGAGAGACAGTAATTTTGGTGCAACAAGTGGAAGCAAATAAAATAAAACAAGAATAATTATGGAAAATTAGGTTACTGGTAAACAATCTCTAGAACGAGGAGACGGAATTTAGCTATTCAAATAACAAGGAAGCTACTGAAATGTATCTAGACAGGCTAATGACATAACATCAAGGTCAAATTTATGATAACATTATCAGCAAGAACAATTATTATTATATAAAAAAATTCATTAGCGAGAGCTATTTTATCACAAGAATATTGTAAAGAAAACGTGTCTGATAGGCTCGCTGAAGAAAGGGAAGGGTTAGAAAACAGAGAGAGGGAGCAGCCTTTACATTAGGATCATGCTTGGGGCAGCCTTTATATCGAGATCATGCTTTCTACACATACATGAATATTAAATAAGATATATTTAAAATTAGCTAAGCTAAAATATAAATTGTAAATAATCATAATCTGCAAAAGGTAAGGGGTGGGAATTATTTTAGTTAGAAAAAAAAAGTTAAGTTACTAAATTAACTAATTAGGTATCTAACAGCCTCTGGTGACTTTGAGCAAAACACTGTCACATACACCTGGCACCAGCACATGTTAAAGGGTGTCCCCTGAATTCCCATGTAGACGTATGCACATGGCAGCAAGGTGGGAAAGTGCCTCCAAGGCAGTTGTTTGTTTACTAAAATGAAATTTTTTTTTTAATATTTTGCACGGGCGTTATTCGTGTGTGTGTATATATATATATATATATATATATATATATATATATATATATATATATATATATATATATATATATATATATATATATATATATATATATATATATATAGTGAACCCTCGCTATTTTGCAAGTTCACCTTTTGCGAGTTCAGTGCATCACGGTTTTTTTTTGGCAAGCTTTTTCTTTTCTGGGTATATGCGAGAATATTAAAATATAAAATATAAAATTTTTTTTCATTATTTTATTGATTAAAAAAAGTATTTCCCAGCCTATGAATAATAAAACAGTAAAAATAGTAAAAAATACAAATTTAAGCACTGCACCATAGAAAGTACAATACCGGTATCAGCATTTCGGAAAACGCAAAGGATCGCACCTACGTGAACTAGCACATATTAAAATTTCCAGTATTTTCATTATTCTATTGATAAAAAAAGTATTTCCTAGCCTAAGAATAATAAAACAGTAAAAAATAGAAAATAAAACATATATTTAAACATGTAACTCACAGTACTGCACCATATAAAATACTATACCGGTGTCGGCGTTTCGGAAAATGAAAAGGGTCGCACCTACATGAGCTAGTACATATTAAAAATTTCCAGTATTTTCATTATTTTATTGATAAAAAAAAGTATTTCCTAGCCTAAGAATAATAAAACAGTAAAAAATAATAAAAAAAACATAAATTTAAGCATGTAACTCATAGTACTGCACCATGTAAAATATTGTACGAAAGCGTACACTGTATTGGCGCCTTTGAAAATGCAAAGGCTCGCACCTACGTGAGATAGTTCATGGGATGCTATTGGCTGTAAGGGTGGGAGACGATGAACCACAGAATCGTTTTGCTGTATGTTTGGTATCATGGGGTCTGATTGGCCTTTTGATTGAAGCTTCATTCTGCCAGCATCTTCCATTGTCTCGCCTCACCTTTCCGGTCTACTCACGTGTGCGCCGTTCATGTTGTGCTTCTTAATACGTTGTGCTTGAGATTTTCTTTACTCACGTTTTTCAATCTCTGCAATGCCTCCCAAGCGTCTTTCATCTTCTACGGCTTCTGGTAGTAAGCCTAAGCGGCAAAGGAAGATGTTGACCATAACAGAAAAGGTAAATCTGTTATATATGCTGAAGGAAGGAAGAAGATTCACGGATGTCGGATGCCATTTCGGCATCAATGAATCTACTGTTCGATACATCAAAAAGGACGAGGCAAATATCAGGAAAACAGTGACTATTTCTTTTAGTAAAACAGCGAAGAGGGTCGTAACACCCCACAATACGATAATAGTGTGGATGGAATCTGCTTTGGCCCTGTGGATTACTGATTGCAGGGAAAAGAACATCAGCTTAGACACCAATATCGTACAAACAAAGGCGAAGAAGCTGTATGAGACATTCGCTGCAAATGAACCCGACGACAACAGTGGCGACCATGACAAACTTTATTTCCATTTCATTATACAATGGGTATTCGTCAGCCGGGGCAAGCCCCAACCCCCCACTGTGGTGTCCAACCACAGCAGTTCCTGCCAGTAAACAGCTTAAACTCTCGGTCTTGGACGGGAACCGATCTTTCGACCTCGTGAATGCGAAGCCAGCGCGTTACCCACTACCAGGACCCTCCTGTGAGGAAACAATCATTCGTTGTAAGCAAGGGATGGTTTGCCAAATTTAAAAAATGCTATGGAAGAAAAAGCGTTTTGGTGCATGGCGAAGCTGCCTCTGCAGATACAAATGCAGCTGATAATTTCGTGAACAGCGACTTCAAGAAAATTATTGAGGAAGGCAAATATGCTCCTGAGCAAGTCTTTAACATGCATGAGACTGGCTTATTTTGGAAGAGAATGCCGTCTTGCACTTTTCTCTTCAAGGAAGAAGCCAAAGCCCCAGGATTTAAAGCGCACAAAGACTGCGCTACCCTCGTCATGTGCAGGAATGCTGCGGGCATTATGTTAAAGCCTGGGCTTACCTACAAGTCAAAGAACCCTAGGGCTTTGAAGACTAAGAACAAGACTCTGATGCCAGTGTATTGGATGCATAACCCTAAGGCCTCCATCACAAAAAGCCTCACATCGGACTGGTTTCACCAATGCTTTAGCCCTCAGGTCAAAGTTTTTCTTGTGGAGAAGGGCCTTGAATTTAAAGTCCTTCTTTTGATGGATAATGCTGGTGGCCATTAAACTGATCTCGAATATGATGGTGTTCAAGTAGAGATCCTGCCGCCAAATCACTGACTCAGCCTATGGATCAAGGCGTTGTTTGTGCTTTCAAGGCCCTCTCCACATGAAATACCCTGACGATTCTGGTTGAATCCATGGATGCGGACAAAGAATTCTCACTGAAGACGTACTGGTATAACTGCACAATTACTACATGCCTTCAAAATATTCAGAATGCAATTAAAGAGATGAAGCCGGCCACAATCAATGCCAGCTGAAAGAAATTGTAGCCCGAAGTCATCTACGACTACAAGGGATTCGCTCCTGATGAAATTCATAACTCGGCAGTTGCGAAAGCTGTGAAGTTGGCTGCATTTCCAGGAGGATAAGGCTTTAAAGATATGACTCACGAAGACGTGAATGAACTGATCGACTGCCACTTGCAGCCTTTGACTGATGAAGACTTGTAGGAAATGACAAAATCAGCGAGCGAAGAAGAGGAAGAACAACTACCAGAGGAAGAAGTCGAAGAACCTGGCCTTACACTCGAATATCTGGCAGCCATGTATAAACATGTGAAAGCAGTCCAACAACTGTTGCAGGAGCATGATGATAATATGGTTTGCTCGGTGACCTTCTGTAATCTTCTCGACGATGCTATGACTCCTTACAAGACCATCTTCGCACAAAACAAGAAACAGAGACAGCTACTCCCCATTACCAAGTTCTTCTCTTGAAAAAAAGCAGCTGTAAAGCTTTCATTGGCTGTGGAATAATTTCTTCTAGAGTATTTACACATCATCATCACCTCATTCACGGTAAGTTTGCCTATCACGTTCATAAAAATTTATGCTTGCACGCTGTTATTAATAAAGGAAAGGGTGTTTTGTTAACAGTGCAGGGAGGGTTTATACAGTAAAGGTAAAAATAAATGTAAAATACCTATGTATATGAGTATGTACACATCATCATCACCTCATTCACGGTAAGTTTACCTATCACTTTCATATAAATTTACGCTTGCACGCTGTTATTAATAAAGTAAAGGGTGGTTTGTTAACAGTGAAATATCTATGTATATTTTGTGATCCTACTTTGCGGATTTTCACCTATCGCGGCCGGTCCTGGAACCAAACCCCCTCAATAAACGAGGGAGCACTGCATGTATATATATATATATATATATATATATATATATATATATATATATATATATATATATATATATATATATATATATATATATGTATTTTTTTTTTCACAATGAACCCCTAATGGCAATAACAAGCTCTTATCCACAAAATACATGTTGAACATAAGGGGAACTGAGCCTGCATTACATGTTACATGTCCATGCCACCATACTGACTGAGCTACTGTAGCATCTATCAATATAGTGCAACCAACACATGCAAGAATTTCTCCAATTAAACTCATACTAACCTGTTACAGTTGTACATGGCTCCTAAGTATATACCGTCATCCCTCAAATTCTGCGAGTAATTGTTCCACCACCAGACACGAAAGTCAAAATTCACGTAAAGACTGTACCCGTTTTTAATTTTATCAGCGATATTTATGCAGTACAGCATACCCTCGAACCACGACTATCTCTCATTTCATATCTGTTATTCTAATACATTTTTAAAGCTTAATTATAATAATAATAATAATAATAATAATAATAATAATAATAATAATAATAATAATAATAATAATAATAATAATAATAATAATAATAATAATAATAATAATAATTATAATAATAACAATAATAATGAAATATTAAAAATAATATAAATAACTACAAAAATTTCATATAATAATCACAAAAGCAATAACATGAAAAGTAATACATTAAGAAATATAAATGTCAACCGGAAAGAACAAAGAAGGTTTTGTAATGCTTCATCAGTCTCTCTCGCTTTATTATCAAAATAAATAATAAGTTAGCACTTACCAAAAGCCAAAGACTGAGATAATAAAGTTGACAACGTAGATTTTAGGGCAAAGATGAAACAAGGTTACTAGAGCTCTCTGATGAGATGTCAGGTTTATTAGTGTTATCTTCAAGTAAAGGACAGCGCATATTCTCTACCACAAATATAATGCTCTCTTAGTGTCCGCAAGCACTGTATCACAAACTTGGGAGATAATGCAGGCAAAACACTAGCATAGTGCAATATACTTGCTTTACAATAACGAATGTTAGTGGTAGCACTGTGACAGGGGCATTGTGTATTTTTTTTGTTTTACAAAGGCTGGTAGTTCTGTGATGTAATGCAAGGGGAATCACCTAATTTTGGGATGCAATATATAATGTATGTGTAATCTAAGTATTATGTAATGTTCCTGTTTCAAGTTACCTGCCTGCTTTAATTATGTTTATTAGTTATTGTTGAGTATATAAGAGGTTCTTTTCTTTAAATTTTTTTTGTCTTATTGCAGGCTTACTAGTTTGGTAATGTGTTGAGTAAATTTGGAAACCATACCAAATGTTTCAGTTTTATTACAATTTATTAAATACATTTAAAAAGATTAATGGCCAAACTACTCAAGCCATTTCTCCTGGAAGCTGATCCCAACTCGCCTACAGCTGCCAAGGAATGGAGGCATTGGTACTGCACATGTGCGAACTTCATAAAGAAGAGTGGGAAAACTGCACCAAATAACTAAGAGCTCTAGTGAATTGTGTAAGTCTTACTGTGTATGAATTTATTGAAGACTGTACTACATATGACAGTGCTGTTTCTAAACTAGAGAGTGCTTATGTTAAATTACCAAATGAAATCTATGCTAGGTACATCATGGCAACATGATGACAGCAGCCTGATTAATCCCTTGATGAATTTTTGAGGGAATTACACAAGCTTAGCAAAAACTGTAACTGTAGAGATGTCACTGCTGAACAGTATAGGAAAGAACTGGTTTGTGATACATATATTAATGGTATTACCTCAGTATTCATTCGTCAGCGCTTGTTAGAGAATAATTCTTTGAATTGGGATACTGCATACAGTCAAGCCTATACATTAGAACCAGCCCTGCATAATGCCAATGCATATGCATCGCCATCTCCAGTTGCTCATGCTGCTACTTTAGTTTCAGGATACAAGGAATAGTTCGTTGGTGAGCAGTGGCAGCAGTTGGTGAAGAGTTTTGAAATAATACCTCTTGGGGACTCAACTGTTGTTGCTGCCTATTCATCTAAGAAAAATGTTACTTTTGCGATAATTCATTTCACAATAGAATGGCTTGCCCTGCATGAGCTGTTTCATGCACTAAATATGGTAAGAAAGGTCATTTGCAAAACTAAGTAGATCAAAACCTTCAGAGAGCACTTCTGCTGCATTGTATAACCCTGCCCTTCTTACAATTGCTGCTTCATTTCCTCATAGCTTTTCATATGAAGCCACAGGAGTTGCTGTAAACAGACAATCAATGAATGCGTTGACAGACTCAAGTAGTTCAGACAGTTTATAAGTAAAAAGGTTGCACAAAAGTTAAATCGGGCAGTATGTCCTGTGAATAAGATTTCAATGGTATCAGTATCTCTTAATAAACGTTCTCCCGGCTGTGTCATAGTAGATTTGATGCATATTGGTCAAAGTTATCCATCAACTCATTTAGGAGCTTTAAAGGATCTGTGTTGTGATATTAGTTTGAGCCATGACTTCCAGAAACAACACAAGAGTGTAACTTTTCAACATGGAAGAAATAAACCTGATTTGGAGATTACTGGTGGAAACTCGCAGTTTGTGTTAGCAACTGAAGATATTGATAAATCATCACGGTATGTAAACCTATAGCTGTCAAATCAAGTATGCAGATTTAGATACATCTGAACTACCAAGGATTGAGGACATGGTACATGATCTTACAAAGTATAGTGTTTTCTTCATTTGATTTATAGAGTGCATACCACTAAATCAAAATTAAGAAATGTGAGAAAGGGTATACTGCTTTTTAAGCTGCAGGGAGACTTCCTCAGTTATGTAGAATACATTCGGGGTCACTAATGGAGTAGCTGCTTTTCAGTGCACAATGGAATAACTAATTGAAGATGAAAATCTCAAGGATGCCTTACCATATCTAGAAAATATTACTGTTGCTGGATCAACTCAGACTGAGCATGATAATAATGCTCAGAAGTTAGTAGAGGTTGTTCAAAGCCGAAATTTAACTCAGCGAATCCATATCAGTCATGTTTGTGCTTATAATCAATGTTTTAGGGTACTGTATAGAAAATAAATATTATAAAGCCTGCTCCTGACAGATTGCATCCACTTCAAGAACTACAACCTCCCACAAATGTGGGGTCCTTGCGAAGAGCCCAAAAGGTTGTTCCCATACTATGCAAAATGGATCCCCAATTTCTGACAAACTTCAACCTTTGGTAAGCACGAAGACTTGCCCATGAAGTGAAACAGCATTTAATCTTTTGAATATGCATATTATGGATGCTGCTCTCAGTCTGTGGATGAGAATCTTCCTTTTGTTGTCGAGTGTGATGCTTAAAAAGTCGCCATCTCAGCAGTCCTTAACCAAGGTGATCGTCCTGTCGCTTTTATGTCTAGAACTCTCCAAGTAAGTGAGCTGCAGTACCCGACAGTGGAAAAGGAGGCTACAGCTGTTATTGAAGCTGTGCACAAATGGAGCCATATTTTAGCTAGATGGCATTTTACTCTAGTTATTGCTCAGTGCTCGGTATCTTTTATGCTACACAGCAGGTAGCGAACTAAAGTAAAGTATAGCAATATACAAGAGCGAAGGTTGGCACTAGCATCATTCAGGTACACTATACAGTATCATCCTGATAAACAGAATGTGGCCCCTGATACCTTGACCTAAGCATACTGCTGTTCTGTTTCATCTATGTGTAATCTTACTGATATTCATGGTCTTTGCCATCCTGGAGTTGCTCGACTTTTACATATTGTGCGATCTAAAGTCCTACCTTTCTCAACAGAGGATGTAAAGAAGGCATGTCTGTGGACAACTAAAACCACAATTCCATCATTCAGCAAAAGGGACACTCATTATAGCTACTCAACCGATGGAATGCCTCAGTATTGATTTTAAGGGACCCTTGCCATCTACAACTAGCAATAAATACATGCTTACAATTGTTGATGGATACTTGCATTTTCCTTTAGCATTTCCATATCCAAATATTTATACAAGAACTGTGATCGAATGTTCTGAATTAGTCTTTAGCCTGTGTGGAATGCCCAGTTTCATTCATTCAGATCAAGGCACAACTTTTACATCCCAAGAACTCAATATGTACCTTACTCAGAATGGGGTAGCAACAAGTAGGACGACACCTTATCATCCAATTAACAGTGGCCAGGTAAAACGATATACACTCAGCTCGCTTTTTACGCATTTTTAAAATACACGAAATTGGAATAACGCTCCCAAAAAATAATAGCAAAAAAATGCGAAATACATGAATAACGCCAGTGCAAAAAAATTTGAAAAAAAAAATTCATTTTAGTAAATAAGCAACCGCCTCCAAGGCACTTTTCCGCCATGCTGCCATGTGCTTCAGATATTCTTTACCCAGCATACTCCGTGGATATATCGCTTGTTCTAACTGTGTTTGTGTTAAGGTTTGTATTTCCAGTGCTTTTTATTTTACAGATTATATACAGTACTATTATGGCCAGTACACTCCCAGGGAAAGACTGTGGAAGTGCTTCTACTCTCAAAAGAGCGAGAAAGGCAATAAATCTTGAAGTAAAACTTCATGCGATGGCCCGTTATGAGCATGGTGAGAGTACGGTAGCTACAAAATTGTCGATGCAACACAGTGAATGTACGTTGTGCACTATCAGAGAAAATGCGGAAAGAATAAAGAAAAGTGCAAAAGCTGGTGTTAGTTTAACTTCGCTTAGGTCTTCATTTTCTTGATCGGATATTATGGAGAGAATGGAGAAAATACTATGTACATGGATGAGCATTATGAACAAACAGCAAACAAACTTGCCATATTATATCATCAGGGAAAATGCATGCGAGTGCGCATCAGCTGATACGGAGGCAGCAAAACGTTTGCAGATAAAGGTTCGTTCTCCCGCATCCTCCTCCTCTTCTACCACTTAAGTTACATGCTCACCACCACCATGCACGTCCCAGTGTATGCCTGTTGCCCACCGCATAATAGAGTATGTTAATTTGCTTGCTGTACAGTAAATCTGAATATCTTTTGTACTCTTAACTACAGAGTTTGTTTTTCCATAAACATAGCTATAGGTCTTTCTGCTTTGTTGTGTACTTGTAAAATATATTTTACTTATCTTATATCTTTGGCATAGTGTGTCTATGTACAGTTGTAAAAAATATCTATGCCCATTAGCATTGTTTCTTATGGAAAATGTCTCGTTACATTATGCGACTTTTTACATTACACGTCACTTCTGAGAACCTATCTTCATGTTATTCCAAGAACTGGGTGTAATGGTATTATCTTGAAAGCCATTTATTTAACACTTCCAAGTCATGGCCTGGGAAAACAACACTGAGGGATGGTGCATCCTGATGTATTGCATTCAGTAAGGTCACCCTTGTGTACTGCAACTAATTACACCCCACATGAATGCTTTTTTGGAATCCAACGACGACCTAGTCTTTGAAGTTCATTACTGTCATTGCTTTTGACACCAGGAACAGTATTACTATGATGACACCTTAGGTTTAGCAAGCATGAACCATCAGCAGATCAGGTTGAACTTTTTGATTTGAACCCATTTCATGCTGATATTAGGTATCCTGATGGGCGTGAATCAACAGTATCTATCTGTGACTTGGGCCGGAGTACGGAAAAGCCACTGAATCATGCACATCCAGAGGGAATTGTGGAAGTGCAGGATGTGACAAGGTTTTAGAATCACCTAATATTCAAAGAATTGAATCTTCTTATAATAAGCTAAAGTTGCAAAGGTGAAGCTGCTAGTGGCGATGAGAAAGCAGCAAAAGAATTTCCCAGTGTGTTAGCAGAAGTGATTGAGGGGGGTTACCGTGCCAAACAAGTATTTAACGTGGATGAGTTTGGCTTGTTTTAGAAGTGTATCCCTAGTCATATCGTACATCAGCAATGAGGAGAAGAAAGCAAAAAAAAAAAAAAAAAAAAAAAAACATTTATTTCCATTTTATACAATGGTTATTCAACATTAATAGTAACTTATAAGTAGACATGTAATTAAACTAATAAATAAGAGGGTTAGACATATAGTTAAATTAAATGTAGCTTTCATAGAAAATAATAATGCTGTAATAAAAATGTTAACAATAATGTTAATAATAAAGTAGTAAGTATGCCACTAGATACAGGATCGTTATTATCGGCATCATTTCCATATTTGTTTCCTTACAATGAGAATAATTAGTTCTTAATGAGCAACAACTATTTGTCCAAAAGAAAACTATATAGTTTGCCTTTGAAAGCTGTGAAGGAGGATGCATTTTTAAGATGCTCTGGAATATTATTCCAGAGTGTTGGCCCTTTGATAGTGATCATCTTTGAACCTGCTTCTGTGTTTGCTCTGTGAATAAAGAGCTCACTGCTCTGTCTTGTGTTGGTTCCCCTTATATCCCTGACTGTTTTTAAATCAAATAGCCAGCTAGGATAATGATGGTCCAAAATTTTGAATATAAAAACATAAATAGCATAAGCGACCTTATTTTCTGCCCGCAGCCACCCAAGTTTATTGAGAGCTGGTGTGATGTGGTCATATTTTCTTATTCCTCCCAGGGCAACTCGAGCTGCAAAATTAATAAGCTTCTGTATTCTGTTTATCTGACTCTTAGTGGTAGCTCCCC
The DNA here is from genome assembly GCA_037179515.1 of Halocaridina rubra. Taxonomy (NCBI): domain Eukaryota; kingdom Metazoa; phylum Arthropoda; class Malacostraca; order Decapoda; family Atyidae; genus Halocaridina; species Halocaridina rubra. The sequence continues at coordinate 3,151 of JAXCGZ010013394.1, read as the reverse complement.
AAACAGTTGTGCAGTAATTAATGTGACTTAGGGCTAGAGATTCAACAACAGTTATTCGAGTGGTAGTCTCAAAATTGTCTATTATACGTGATAAGTACATTAATGTTCCTGTAACCTTTCTGCATACTTTATCTATGTGGGAATCAAACAACATGTGGTTATCAAAGTGAATTCCTAGGTTTTTGACTGTTTTGCTAGGTGTGATAATATTGTCGCAAAAATTAATTGTTGTGTTTTCTGGAATTTGTGCTATGTGGAACCTTGAACCAATAAATATGCACTGTGTTTTACTTTCGTTAATTAACAGCCCAATTTCTTGGAAATAGGTTTTAATTTTTGACAGAGTGTTTTCTGCTCTTAAAGTTAGCTCTGGGAGATTATTAATATCACCACTAAGGAGTAGTTGAGTGTCATCTGCATATTGTACGACTAGACAGTCAGAAATGAAAGAAGATAGATCATTTACGTAAATGGAGAAGAGGATAGGACCAAGTACTGATCCCTGTGGAACACCAAATGATACATTTTTTGGCACAGAGATAATGTTGTTAAGACGTATGGACTGTTTACGATTAGATAGATACTCGCTAAACCAGCTTGGATCAATATTTAAGTTAATACATCTACTTAAAAGAATTTCATGGTTTACACTGTCGAAGGCTTTTGATAAGTCTAGTAATATAAGCAAAGATATTTTTTTCATATCTATATTATTATATATACTATTCATAACTTTAAGCAGTGCAGTTTCTGTCGAGAGTTTTGGTCTGAAACCATGTTGGTTAATCGTTAGTAGTCTATTTGATTCTAAATATGACATAAGTTGGCATGCAACAATTTTTTTCTAATATTTTAGAGAAAATGGGTAGCAGGGAAATGGGACGATAGTTTGTCACATCTTCTCTGTCCCCCTTTTTATGCAGAGGTATTACATGTGATATTTTCCAAGAGTCAGGAAACTTTTTAGTAACAATGGAAGTGTTCATAATAGTTAGAATATAGGATGCAATCATGGGTAGAGCATCTTTGATGAACTGAAATGGTATACCATCTGAACCATAAGAGCCAGAGTTTCTTAGGCTCTTTATGGTAAGAATTAGGGTAGCACAATCGATAGGATTTATCTTGAAGTACTCTCTTGTGTTTTCATTGGAGGAATTGTCCTTTAAGCAATTACTCATATTCACTGAGTTGATGTTTTCTTGAGTTTTTTCATATGTATTTTTGCCAACGTTAGCAAAATAGTTATTTAAGTTATCTGCTTTGTCTTTCAACGCCGTAATATTTTCATAACTTTCTGAGGTACTCTTTTCATTTGGTATCATGCTTCTTATTACTTTCCATGTTGCTGCTGTATCATGTCTAGAGTCATTAAATTGTTTTTTGTAAAAGTCTTTTTTACTTACACTGATGAGAGATCTGACACGTTTCTTCTGTTTTATAACGTTCTCGGAGAGCCATATCATATCTATTCATTTTTAGCTCTTTTTGTATTTGATTTCTGATTTGCATCGCCTCTTTGATGTCATTAGTTAGCCAGGGGGCTGAGAGGCGGGTTATTTTTCTTGTAACAATGGGTGCACAACTATCTAAGCATTCAAGGAAGACTTTTGTTAAAATCTCAACCTGCAAATCGACGTTATCTGTGTATTTAATTCTATTAAGTGCATTTGTGTTGTTGATTAATGTTTCACAAAAGTTATCAGGGGAGTAATTTTTTAGACACCGGAATGTCTTGAGGAGAGGCTTCCTTTTGGGCTTGTCTATGTTTAGCATAGCAATGTTCAGCTCGTGGTCTGCAATTGGGCAGGGAACTACGTCGCAATAGGGTATACTTTCCACTTTATTTGTTATTGTCAGATCTATAAGAGTCCTAGAATTAGGGGTTATGCGGGTCGGTTTTGTCACTATTTGTGTTAACTTCGCAGTGTTGATCACCCTTTTCATTTTGTTATCTGCTGAGAGCAAGTCATCATTAAAATCACCAAGTATGTATATGGGTTTATGACGCACATAGATATTTCTGAATGTTTCTAGTAGATGATTGAATGAACTGGTAGGTGCTTTAGGGTGATGGTAAACACACCCTACAATGAAAGATGGAAGTTTCTGATACTGCACAGTGATCCATAAATCTTCGAGCTCCTCAGTTTTTTCTAAACCTGTGGTTATTTCTGATGCACTAAGATAATTTCTAACATAAATACAAACCCCACCCCCTCGGCCATGGTCATTGCAAAATATTTTAAACTCTGGGATATTCACATATTTATTTTCAGTTGTAGGAGGAAGCCAAGTTTCACTTACACAGAGGATGTCTATGTTGTAGTCTTTTGTTAGCATTATTATTTCCTCAAAATGAGCGAGCAGGGACTGAGTGTTCACATGTACTAATGTTACATTCTTACCATGTTTCATTAGGGGTGGTATCCATAGTCATAGTTGTAGTTTCGACTGTGTGATTCTGCTGGGAATTCATCATTGTAGTGTGTTCTGGGGTTAGCCCATGGATCCTGGTGTCTGTACCTGCTGTTGGATGTATAACGCTGGTTTGACTATGTGCCGTGGTATGATCAGGCCTTCCCAAAGTTTGTATGCCTAGGTGAGTGTCTAGGGTTGTAAGAGCCATCACTCCAGGAGAAGTCTCTTGTGCGTGGACGGCGATAAGAGAGGTTTGTATCGTGTCTCTTTCTGTAGTCTCGCGTATAGGGGATTGTTTCATTAGCTCTTTGCTGTTTATTTTGGTATGACTGTAGTTTGGGATATTTTGTAGAATACCCAGGTTGTGTCCATTGTTTGCCCCCACGAAATGGCTGGACAATTGTGCCTGTAGGCCATTGCTTCAGTTTGTAAGGCACATATTCAAATGCTTTCGATATCGTTATTGCGAAGGAAACCCAATTTGGTTTGCGAGAAAGCTCCTTAATCAAGACTTCTTCAGAAGGAATGCCTTGATTTGTCAATGTATTACGTATCTCTCTCTCAAAGGGGTGGCCAGGAATGCGAATATATATTTGAGCTGTAACCCTTGCACTTGCATTATTGGGCAACTGTGGCTGTGGGGGAGAGGACTTCGATGGAATGTTTAGAATAGAGACTCCTGCTATTTTGTCTTTTCTGTTTTCTTCATTATTTTGCAGCCTATTGCTGG
>JAXCGZ010013393.1:95000-114518 GCA_037179515.1 Halocaridina rubra | reverse complement strand
TTCAAACAAGTAGTCACATTACAATCAGTAACTTAAATAGGGGCCTGTGGTATTGATGTCCATAATCATACATAACATGATAGAAGACAAATTCTAGAAATGATGGACAGATGTGTCCACCTGCTACAATGAAATTCATCGATACTTGAATAGAGGCCTATGGTATTGATGGTTCAATTCAGACATAACAGGGTAGAAGATAAATTCTAGAAACGAGTATGGCAAAAATAGACAACGTAAAGTAATAAAACAACCATCTCTCAACACACACCTTTTCCTTTTGCCATCATTTTCCTCTTTTCCTTAAGGTCTCTGAAATGTGACTGAACTATAAGAAAATTTAAGCGCAGTATAGCGAGTATGTTTTGAAGGCATTCGCACCATCATCTTTGATCCCTGCTGATAACCCTCCACGTCCAACGTTAACGTTCTAATGTTGTCGTCGATGATGCGGAGATTGGTAGCGACGACCTTAAATACAGAGCATGGAGAAGTAATGATATAAAATAAATAAATAATATATAGTTACTAGCTCAAAACTCCAGAATTACTAGCATTTTAAGACACTGCTACACATATTCTATAAAAAATAGTTGTAGTATGCCTTTGCTTACCCAACATAGATTAATGATGACAGCATTTTAAAAACTACAATACAGTTTTGTGATATAAAGTCGTTACATATAATGCACGTACTGTATCAGACAGAAATAGAGTTCTGTAGCTCAAAGGCTCCTGAGTTTAATTACCTAGGGGGGTTCTTAGGGTTTCTTTCTGCCAGATATTTGAGGAAAAGGAGATAGCAGTATATCCATACTCAATTTGTATACCATGTGTCACCAATAGCAAAACATTATCTTCATGAACTCAGGGTCTGAAAAGGCAAAATGCCTGTCCTGCACGTTTTATGCAAAAAATATATATTGAGATACTGCATATGTTGAGTGGCAGGTGACATATTAAAGGGTGTGCTATTTACAGTTGTTGCCTGACTATATTCTATACAATAGACAACAGTGGTCAAGTGGTAATGCTTCCGACTTTGTCAGGTTGAGGGAGGATATATTCAGGGTAATGGTCACATTTGGCAAAACCAAATTCCTTTACAAGAAGGCACCGTCCTAGTCATTAGTAGAGAAGGCAGTTCATGACATAAAACCGATCATATAAGAGCATATAGCTACCACACTACACATCTTTAACACAACAGAGATAAGATTTTTAATGCAAGAGGGATTATTAATATTGAAGTTTTTGATTACCAAAAACAAGTACCTACTTCCATTCACCATTAACAACAGTAAATTTTATATTCGTCAAAACACCCTCAGAGATAAAGAATTATAATGGACATGCTATATCCAATGCCTGAGAAAAAAGAAAATGAGAGTTCCATGCAAAAATACAAGTAAACAAAATTTTTGACATTCTGAAACCTACCTTCTCCATATAATTCCTTTCATGATACATCATTGACTGTTCATGATCTTGTAAATACTTTTTGTGGTGATCCCTAAGTAAGTTGCGATGACTGGCGATATTGCTCTGAATGTCCCTCGATCTCGTGTAAAACTGCAACGAGGGTGATGAGGTGGGGAATATCTTTGACGGAGGAAGAGTCATGCCCATGGCTTTATTTCTTGTGCGAATGGTTTTCATACAAGATTTGAAAAGGGTGGTTAAGTCCACACTTGCTGACGTTTCAACGGTCATCTGGGAATTATGATAATGTTTGAAATATATAGTACTGACATCCCAAGGTTAAAAACCTCTAAATAGAGGAAAACTAAATCTTGAAATTAAATATATATTTGTAAAAAATTTTATTACTATGGCTCAAAATTGGGAACATTAAAACTCGCGCCAATCTCGTCACGAAATAAACATACTAATGCAAAATTGATACATATTATCTCTAATTTTTAATATCTGAAATATTTTATACAAATATAATTATGGATATAGAAAATTACAGATGGTAGAGCCAAATAAATGTGCATTACAAGTAGAACTGCGACTTCCGAATACTGAAAGTCCCCTAGAACTTCCCGTGGTCATGGTGAAGGATAAAAATGGACTTAGAAATATCCCTTTGGTTATAATTTTTATCAATATGCAGCAAAAGTGTCAGAGGAAAAAAAAAAGTATCTTAACATTTTTTAACTGTTTATAAAATATTGCATCGATATTAATTTTTTTAAGGGGGAGTGTAATACAGTACTAAAGAAAACTAATAACTTCATACTAGCAATAGTAAGAAGGATTAAATGTTTACTATCACACCCCCAAGAAGTGATATAAAAGTACAAATGGTTGAAATTTATCAGAAAGTAAAAATAATAATAAGTTTAAGCTAGGCACAAATATTTATATAGACTCCGATGATGAATTGTTAAAATTCTTGTAGAATGATGCCGATGTTGCAATAATGAGTTGTAATTTTGTAGACTTTTATTTCTTTCTATCTTCTCTTTATCTTTTTCCTAACCAAGTTGCTTCACCTGACGTAACTATTCTGATTGTTTCAGCTGGGAATCTTACTTAGTCATCGTGGGAGAGCGGAACTGCTCGCAAGTTTTGAGTCGAGAGTTTGCGGCCTGCCGGGGTAACAATCACACCTCCCAAAACCAAAGTCCTTTGCAAGAAGGAACCATCCTAGCCCTCAACAGAAAGGGGAGTCCGCGATGCATAACCGATCGCTGTCGCTCGCTAATAATAACAATGGGTAATTTAACAGTTTAATATCGCAAACTATTCCTAGCCAACATAGATGGTTAGGTTTGGTTATGAATGGAACACTATTGTGACAATTCTTAACCTAACCTAACCATCTATGTTGGCTAGGAATAGTGTGCGATATTACTTTTTACTTTTTGCGGTTTATACCCTCCTGTAGAAGGCTTCGCCTCTTCTCTGGCGGGTCTTGAGTTTATTTAAATTTTCTTTTTTTTACTTTTTATCTCTTGAAAGGCTCATTTATAGTAAAAGAGTTCGATATTGGAGCATTTTTCAAATAAGTCTATGTTTTCAGTTTTTTCTTGACTTGCACCACATCTTCACTGTCAATGAGTAGCACTGATAATTCATTATTAATCTTGGAGCACTATATTGATAGATTCTACTACCTATATTTCGATTAGATCTTGGCTCATGCAGTCTATATTTGTCATTTGCATGTCTCACTGCGATGTTTGTTCCAAGTTCAAAAGGGACTAAATACTCATGTAAGTATTTCAGTTCTCCAGTCTTTAATGTCTTGTAGGTTAGCAAACATATTTTGTATACAATTCTCGCTTTTATCGGCAGCCAGTGCAATTCGATCGGTGTTGCTGTAATTCTTTGACGTCGCTGTGTGCCTCTTATTAATCTCGCTGCTTTATTTTGAATTATCTACAGTTATTTTAATAAACTGTTGGGTAAACCATAGTAAAGGGAATTGCAATAATCCAATCTAGATATTATATGGTTATGAACAAGCGTATTTAGGGTATCTTCATTTATATACCTTTTGATAAATGCAATATTTCTAAGATGATAATTACATATTTTTACTATATTCAATTGGTAAAATTGCATTATAGGACCACCTCTATTTTCCAATTGAAATAAATTTTATTTTGGTAGTTTTTTATGTTTTGAACTAACCTAACATAACCTAACCTAAATTAACCTAACCCCATATTTCATTAACTCGGTGCGCGATTTGAAATTGAGTAACGGGCGGCTACAGCAACTCTTCACTTACCAGAAAGCCAGTGATTTTTAACTAACGGTTAATTTTTCCCAGTGATTTTTAACGGTTAATTTTTCAGAGTGAAGGACTAATTTCCGGAGCATATGAAGGTCAGATTCGCTTAAAACACATAATAAACTAGCAGAAAACTTCTATTTCAACAGGAAAACAGAGGTGGTCCTATAATGCAATAATACCCTGATTTTTCATAGTTAAAGTACTGTCAATAAAAACGCCCAAGTTACGCACGACTGGTACCAGTTTGATTTTGGATGCTCCAATCTGCATATATTCTAATTGTGCAAAGTTTTTCAAGGTATATTCTGTCCCAAATAACTAGCATTCAGTTTTATCATCATTCAGTTTCAATTCCTTTTTTGACCATCCATTTTTTTATGTCAACCATTATTTCATCAATCTTATTAGTAGTGTTCTGAATGGTTGTTATCGCAAAATAGTATTGAGTATCATCTGCATACAATTTAAATCCAACATTATGTTTTTTGGAATCCACGATAACTCAATTGTATAGATATTAAATAAACTGTTAACTTACCTAACAATAATAACCCAAAACTTAACTACTACGATATTTTCCCTATTTGGGAAAGAATACATATATAACTTAAACAACTGCTGGTACAATAAAATTCCGTATAAACTCTGGGTTTGACTGACAAATAAATTCGCTCACCTAAACTTCAGAGACCTTTGCTCCACCGATATTTAGACCAATAAAAAACGTTATGAAAAATACCAATATACAAAAAAGTTTTAAACTAAAAGAATATGAAAATTCAAACCTTTCTGCAGTATGTGACCAAGTTTAAGACTCTTCTACTCAACAACGGCACTATAAAATCGGTAATGACATTGTTATTGCTCGGAAACGAGTCCACATTATAGAATTGCAAAGAGTAAAAGTAATGATTCTCAGTAGTCAATGAGAGTAATGGCTCTCATTTAAGCCCCATTTTTTTTTATTCCATCTTAGATTACCATTCTTTCTAGGCCACAATGCAGTTTATATGATATAAATAAGATTTAAATAATACTATAAAATAATTCGATTACATTGATCACATTTCACCGTAATGGAGTGCGTCATGATGTACAGATATAATGTGCCTTTTTATCGGGTCTCATTATTAAATTGGTTATTTTCATAAACAAAAAATCAATCTGTGTTCTTTGGTATCAAACTGAAAATATATTTTCCCCTATGTCTTCACAAAAGACCGTAGTATGCAATGATTACTTTATTCAGCTATGTTGTATTGCACAGTAAATTATGTATGATGTCCCATTTAATAATTAATTAGCGACAAAACGCCATTTTGCATGGTTAGTCTATGTTCGTTTTGAAAATATGTAGTGGATGGGTGTTTATCTTTTTTTTATCGTTTACAGTTTCTATATATTAAATTTATTATTTTACCCAATAGTTTTGCCATGGATATGAATTATGCAACAGAATATTGGTCCTTATATCGCATCTCTCTCTCTCTCTCTCTCTCTCTCTCTCTCTCTCTCTCTCTCTCTCTCTCTCTCCTCTCTCTCTCTCTCTCTCTCTCTCTCTCTCTCTCTCTCTCTCTCTCTCTCTCTCTCTCTCTCTCTCAATGCCTGATCTGCTTTTATGTTCCTTCAATTGCTTTTGCTTCCCTCAGCCGCTTTCATTTTTAGATATTTTTTTCTTTATGTGAATAATAATAATAATAATAATAATAATAATAATAATAATAATAATAATAATAATAATTAACATCATCATCATCATCGTCATCATAGAATAAGGGTGTGCAACCTTTTTTCCCAAAGGGCCACTAGTCACGACTCTGTTGGTATGGAGGGCCACATAACCTTACTATTTCATGCTATCTACTACGATCGAAGACATATTATGTGAGATTATACTAATAAAGATAGATAATTAGTTTGTTACTGATTTTATTTAAATTGGGATCACAAAAATAAGAATTGTCTGAAACAAAAGTATTTTCCTTACTATAAATGAGCAAATGAAAGGCTACCGTACCTTATTATTATAATGTACAAACATAAATAATTACTTATTATTGGTTAACTGGGATCATTAACATAAGAATTATCAAACACAGACATTTTCCTAATCATTAATGAGCAAATGAAAGGCTACTCTAGTGAGATGGTTGATGTTGCATTTGGGACACCAACTCATCAATATCAGGCTGTATGGATGATGTGGCTACACACAGGGTACATTCCAAATGTTCATCAGTAAGTAAAGACCCATGCTTGTTTTTAACTAGATTCATTTTTGAAAAAAGCTGCCCACGTACATATGTGCTACCAAACACTGCCATCATTTTCCTTGCATGAGCAGCGAGTTTTGGATACACTGTTACTGATACATGCTTCTTATAAAACTGGTATACTTAACTATCATCAAACTTCTTTCTTAGTTCATCATTGCACTGTAGTTCAATTATTTCCATCTGTATGTCCTCGGGAATTGCTGTCACATCCACAGAAAAAGGAGAAGCAAAGACTTCAATGGCTTGTGAATGTTTCTTGAGGTCACCAAATCTTTCTGAAAATTCCTCTCGTAAGACTGCCAATTTGTCACCATACTTCTGATACTGAGGGTTGCTAGTGTCATGGTTTTTCAGTGTAGGAAAGTGGGCTGGGTTTTGGTTTCTGATTTGTGACACCCACAGACGCAATTTTATCTGGAAGTCTTTGATCAGTGAGAACATCTCATTTATTAGTTGATCTTTTCCTTGAAGTCTAACATTCAGTGCACTAAGATGATCAGTTATATCTACTAAAAATGCTAAATCACATCTCCATTCCTTATCTCTCAATTCAGGGATAGCATTACCTTTCATATCTAAGAACAGCGCAATTTCTTCCAAAAGGTCATATGCTCTCTTCAACATTCCTGCTTTGCTTAGCTACCTTACCTCACAAAAATACTTCACATCACTGTACTCTGCATCAATGTCTGCCATTAACTGCTGAAACTCGCGGTGATTTAGACCTCTTGACCTAATGAAATTGACAGCTTTCACGAGAATATTAGTCACATGCTGAAAGTTTATTGTCTTCGCACATAAAGCTTCCTAGTGTATGATACAATGCAGGACAATAAGTGAACCGAAGTCAATATTTTGAGACCCCATTCTAGTCTTTAGTAATCCAACAACCCCATTTTTCTGACCATACATCGAAGGCACACCATCTGTTGTAATGGAAACTAAATTAGTGTAGTCCAGTCCAAACCTTGCCAATGCTTTTTCCAATTCATCAAAAATAGATTGTCCTGTTGTGGTCCCCTTCATGCTTTGTAGCGAAGCCATTTCCTCTGTAATATTATAGTCATTGTCAACTCCCCTAATATACACAGCCAGTTGTACAGTGTCTGCGGTGTCACAACTCTCATCAAGAGCAACAGAGTATGCAGAAAAAGCACTAACTCGCTTGGCAATTGTACTTTCAATATTCCCTGAAAGACTGTCTATTCTTCTAGCAACAGTATATCTTGAAAGGCTTATGTTTTCAACTAGTTTCTTTTTGTCAGGAAACATTGTCTGAGGCTACACACAATCATTCTTTAACTACCTCACCATCAGAATAGGGCTTGAGTCTTTTTGCAAGGATTTGACTACTCAAAAAGCTTGTTTTGAGAGATGCATCATATTCCTTAAGTTTCTTTGTAAACACTGACTGTTGTCCTTTCAGAGATTTCTGCAAGAATGATATTTTTTCTTTGCGTGCTTCACCTGTCATATTTTCATATTCTTTGTGCTTTGTGATGTAGTGTCTTTTGATGTTATATTCTTTTAAAACAGAAATGGTTTCATGGCACACAAAGCACAATGCTTTTCCCCTGATTGTATGCATAAATATTGTTCAGTCCATTTCTCTTGAAAACTCCGGTTTTCATCTGAAATCTTGCGTTTTTTACTCGTAGCAGCCATTATTAGTGCAATAAGATCTCTCCTGCTGAGCAAAATATATAATAGGAAAAAGTTAACTTTATATTAAAGACTAACTCTAATTAAGTTGTTTATGTTGCAGTTTTGTGATTGGCTTTAGAAAACTTGCAAGCAAAACATTTTGAGAAGTATATATTTCTGCTGAAAATGTGATATTAATTATATTGCAATCTATTACATTTTTCTTAATTAAAGGCTTTAATTAAGAATAATGTAATAGATTGCAATATAATTAGTACCAAATTTCAGCAGAAATATATAATTCTCAAAATGTTTTGCTTGCAAGTTTTCTAAAGCCAATCACAAAACTGCAACATAAGCAACTTATTCAGAGTTAGATTTAGAATACCGGTAATCACAAATCAACCACAACAAATGAAGCACACTGATTTCACCACTTGAGTCTGAGATAAACTGAGAACTATATTAATTCCTGTACGGCTGTACTGCAAAGCATAGCAGAGAGTTTAAAGTGTAAACATCCAACCTTAAAAATAATGATCGTTTCGGTGTTTACAATGATCTTAAAAGGGGTTACTGATAACGATGACCCCTCGTACCATCGGTTATTGAGGAAGGGTTGTTGATGAAAACACAAGAGAGAGAGAGAGAGAGAGAGAGAGAGAGAGAGAGAGAGAGAGAGAGAGAGAGAGAGAGAGAGAGAGAGAGAGTTGGAATATTCAGTTCGAGGCTCTCTCTCTCTCTCTCTCTCTCTCTCTCTCTCTCTCTCTCTCTCTGAGGGCCGCACTATAGCTTATTTATTTTTAGGAGAAAGGGCCACAATGAAAGCCTTTGCGGGCCGCATGCGGCCCTTGGGCCGCAGGTTGCACACCCCTGATGACATCGATGATCATAATTATTACTACCCTTTGCTTCTTTTATATAATAAAAACGTGTGTACTTTTTTGAATTTGAAATTTCATGGTAGAAAATGGAATGTAAATATATGAAATTGCGAGAGTTTATTTACATCATCATGATTTTTTTTCTGCAGCTGGTGCGACATGTTTGTGATATTTTGTTTGATCTAGAATTACTTCTGCTTTAAATAATCCCATATTTCAACCGTTTTGGAGTTTTTTTTTCCATAAAATATATTATATTTCTTTACCAATTGGAAATGGATACCATCTTTTTCGCCAGTGGTACCAAACGAAGGTTCTAACTTCTCTCATTTCTGCCATTACTATCTCAATTATCCAACGAAATGTGCATAAATCATCATATATAGCTATAGATAATGACTTGGTATTTGAAATATATCATCTTTTTAAAATTGGAATGATATAAATAGTTTTTGTAAAATTTTGGATATGGTTTTGGGGGGTTAGAAGCAGTTATTTTTGCTCTGGCAACATTGTACGATAATCTTATGAGGAAAGCGGAACGAGTTAGGGCAGGATGAGAGAGGCCTAGTGGGTATTGTTTTTATGATTTTGGCCATCAATATTTTACAGTAATAGCATCATGCGATATACGTGAAGGTAGTTCTCTGTTTCTGGTAAGTTATGAAGTCGCCATTTAATATTTAGTGACTATTTTGATGGAGTGATGTTAGGGGCATTGTAAAGGGGTACCACAAGTACAGAATATATGGTTAACATTCGTTTTATGCACCCAGCCATGGCCTAGCCGAGAGATCAGCATTGGCACTTACTTCCTGAAATCTGGCGTGCTGCTTTATGAACACTCAGTCACCCTATTAAGGTATGAAAGACTTCAATTCTGAGTTAGGTTAAATTTATTTTAGTTGAACAAGGTAAGGCTAGGTAAGTAACTACTGCTACCCACCACTGTCAGCTCTAACACTAAAAATTGTAATAGTCAAGAAAGAAGTTATCAGAATTATTCTGAACTGATTGACACCAATTAGGAGAGAATAGTTTAGGCCAAAAATAGCAGGGGTGTATAAAATGAACTTTTGCTGAATATTTATACTTTAAGATATATATATATATATATATATATATATATATATATATATATATATATATATATATATATATATATATATATATATATATATATAAAGGTGGGCACCGTGGTGAAGTGACAATCCATTTTCAACTACAGCTGAATTTTTTATTTTTTATTTTATTTTTAATTTTTTTAAAACTTAAATAGGGCTGACCAGGACAGTTCGATGTTAAGTCTTCCTTCGGTTACGGTTCTTTTTCTAGGCCTACATCAACACTGAATATTCTTGGATATTCGTTACACACCTCATATTATCCCTTTACATCAAACAGGTTATTTCACTCTCCATTTCTGTTCGTGCCAAGACCTGATGAGAGCTGTTTTATTTTATTATTTTTGGCCCGTTCTGGTGTCACAATCATAAAAAATAAAAGAAAAAAAAAATGAAAATTATAAAGTTAAAATGTCCTGACTGTGTTAAATGTCTGCCTTAGCAAGGCAGCATTGTCATTTTTCACTGTATTTTGATGTTTTCTAAAACTATATTTTTCATGTCTATGCCTGGCAGTTTCTCTTTTATGAATTTTCCAATTTAGGCGTGCGCAACATCCATATATTGGGCAGTTTCCTATGGGCAATATTCCACTTGCAGTGTCCCAATGCCATTCATCTACACACTTACGATTATATCTAAAACAGATTCCTATTTTTTTTCTCTTGATTTAAGCCATCATTTAAGGAAGGATTGGTAACTGCTTTTGAAAAGGTTTTCGTATACTATGATGCTGAGTTTGCAATACAGTCCTGGATCCTCTTTGAATTTAACAGGAAATGATTTTTAATTACCTCTCTTGGAAGGACAGTGGTCAAATTTTAAAATTTTTCATATTTGCATACCTTAATAAGGATTTGCTGCAGGATATACGAAGAGAACAGTTGTATTGTAATATCTAATTGTCCTTTGATTTTACAGTCCATTATTGTTAGAACTCACTCGCAAATTTAGTTCATGATTTATGAATTGAGGGAATGCTCTTTTATTCTTGTTCTGTTATAAATAATTGTCAAGGATAGTTTAGTCTTATTTTAGAAAGCTGAAAAATTAGTACATTTTTAATGTTAACTATGCAAATTAAAAACTACTATTGATGGTATTGTAAATGCCAAGAAGATTTTTTTTATAATGACTTTCTAAGCATTCAGTAATTGACAAAATTACAAGGAAATGTAGTTGAATATTATCATTATATTTTTATATGTGTGGTCAGGCATATGTCTGCTACCTCTATGACAGCCAGTGGTACCACCTTCATCTGTATGTGTTTCTTTGCAGGGTCACACGGGAGTATGAATGGTTTAGGGAGAAACTCCTGAGAAAATATCCTTAGAGAGAGACCCGAAGGAAGCTAGTTAATGGGGAGGAATGCTCCAAATCTTCTGGTATTTCTTGCTAAGCTGCTTGATATCCAAAGCTAAGCAGTAGCATCGAAAGGGGGAAATGCAAAATGGGGTAGGCACTTTTTCCTCATTTGTAGCCCAGGAAAGCATGTATGTTGTAATTGCAAAACAAGCCCATGCCGTCCTTGGTGTCTCTTATTTCCTATGTCAAATCATTTAATGTATGACTCATAGAAATTCTTAATGCTTGTTTGCGTTATTTTGTACCTCTAATATATATGATAAATACATTTATTGCATTATAAATATTTGGGGCTTAGTCGCTTTTGGAATGACCATGGGTGTATTTATATAGGTACTTAACAAAGGGCACAGTATGAGAGAATCGCTGCATGATTTACACAAGTGTCAAGACAACTATTCCTCAACTATTTCTGTTGAAGAGAGTGAATAGAGAGAGTATCCTATTGAGGTGACACATCTCTTTGCCAGAAATAATTTTTTGGAAAAGTTTCTTACTTGGTGTATAGGCATTCGAAGACCACAAGCCTCTGCTGTCAGGCATTTAAATAAGCACTGAAGGAAACAGTTCTCTCGTAAAAAGATGATGGTTTAGAAGTGCTGCAGCCATAAATACCAGAACTTCTTCATCCAAGAGAGTATATTACTAGCTTCATAGTATGCTTTCGGAATTTCTCAGAATTAATTACTATACAGTATATGGATTTTCAAGTGCTGATTCCAAAAGGGCGCTTCACACGCAAGTTTTGGCCTCACATTAGTTTTGTAAATAAATATGCACATATTCTTGTCTATTTGTCAAAAAGCCACCCTTACATTTTCTAAGAAAGCAAATTTTGTCTTCAGTGTACCATTTACATGTATTTCCGGTCACAAGTCTGCCAATATATTTACTCCTAGATCTCTTTCACTAACAGATCTTGTTGTTCCTCTGCTCCCGGTGAATTCTCAAACTTGAGCCTTCTTGCACGCTTGCCCATTCTTATTACAATATGAAGTTTTGAATCTCATAAGCCAATTGTGTTGATAATTGTGTAAATTATGCAGTCCTTATGCTTTGCCAATATATTTATGTTTTTATACACTTACCGATTTACTAGACAATTACTCATTTGCTTTTTTAAATCTTATTTTATCAGGTAATCATCTGTGTTTTCAATTCGTTTTCTCTTCCTGACAGCTTGCACAAAAGCTATGCCATTCTGCTTATCTGTTGCTGCCTTTGAAGGTAAAGATTATTAATGAGATTATATGTTTTGTTTCGCGAATTGTGATTTTTTTTTTTTTTGTATTTTAGCATGTCTACTGTAAATCTCATGACGGATATGGTTCCTGTATTTATTTCATTTGAGATTGAGCAGACAACAGAACGAACTCTTCTTACTTTTCAATACTGCATGACGTTTAGGGTGTTTTTTTTGTATGATTGTTTATTGTAACAGAGATTTGGTACACAATCTCCTTTTGATGCTTAGGATTACTTTACCTACATTATGAATGTCAGTTTTACAGTATGAATGTCACTTTTACATTATTTTCAATATGACACCAGTACCTGATGGACTCCGTAGAATGGCCACAGCTGAATACAAAAGGGTTTTATCATACACCTCCCATACTCACTACTTGTCAAGTATTATTTGTTAAGCCTGTAGAAAAATAATTAAGGGAGATTGGTATTTGCTCCCCTGGGTGTTTTAATAGCCTACTTACTGGGATAAGGGAACAAAGACTGGCTCTCCCATGCATCCTCGTTTTTATTTTTTCTTGCAGCGGAACAGCTGATACAATGGGTGAGGTATGGAGGGTATAATAAAAACATCCTAATACTTTCCTTGGGATATGATGTAATGTTGAAAGAACTTACTTTTTCATGCAAAGCATCGCATCCCGTTTTATAGCAACTCTTAAGCTTCAACAAAGTTTTTTGAGCCATACCCATTACGGAGTAGATGTCATTTATACTAATATACTTTTACTGTCAAGCTTTGTCCAACCATATTTGAATATATTCAGCATATTTCCATCAAAGCCTTGCTTTTCTGATAGTTGGCTCTAATCTCTCAAAAGAAATGTATATTTGTGTGAGTGGTGTGCAGATGATTTAGATACTTTTTTTTTTTGGATGCAATGTTATCAGCCGGGGTTTCATGCGGACTTTGTAGGGAGGTCACCCTCGAAAGTCTTTATCGTGTGTGGAAACCAGGCGGTGGTACATGGTGCTGGGTGTTTAAACTGATAAATGATAGTCATCTTTGTTTTTGTGGGCTCTTAATTGGAAAACTGTTTGTGATATTTGGGCTCCTCAGTAGTGTTCTTGACACACTCTCCTAATTGAGAGGTGGGGAGTTGTTCCCCATATGTGGATACCCATTCCCTTATCAGTATGAATATAGTGGGCCAGATGAGAAGAGGCAAACTACTCAAGTGACTGGGAACAGAATATTACTGTAATTTCCACAGGCACCCACTTCAAAGTGAATTTCTTTTGGCTTTGTAAACATTTCGTCATATAACGCAGCACACGGGGCAGGAAACTCCGGTGATAGGTTTAATATTGACTGCTCTTGCAAGTGACGAAGAGGTTGGCAAGAAAATGAAGATTATGCCGTTGAAGACTGCTCATCATACAATTTCATGTCCTTGTGCCATAGCTTCCAGATTATGCTGTCCACGACTGTCCATCATACGCCTTCGTCTCTGTTTGCCACAGCTTGCAGTTGGCTGTATCATCGTAACTTATGTATACCTGACTTTTTGACATTATCTACTATTTGTGCTGGGGTAGTTATCATGTATTTTTTCTCCATTGATCTTCCTTTTAACTCACCATTGCTTATTCTTTTAGCTATTTTAATTTCCATGTCATCCTGGTACTGTATTCCTTCTCTCTCAATAATTTTGTGCAGAATTTTCAGGTACTCAAGAAAGAATCAAGGTAATGTGCTATCTACATTGTTCAAATAGAACGTGTAGTCGAGTCTTTGTTGTTGATAATTTGCATTATTTTGCAATGTAAAGGTTATTATCCATTGTGTATTAAGGTAGTATCATCATCTTACCTGTAATGATACATTAAGCAAAAAAAAAAAAAAGTGAGTTATAGGACTGTTGTTATTCTAGCGCTACATTTGGTATTCTAAAATTTGCGTGGTTTTCTAATTATGGGAATCTTTAGCAAGCATAAGCTCCAACTATTAAGAGTCATTGTTGTGTGGTAGAATCTTCAGATTCCTTTTATTTCTAAGATGAAAAGCGACTGACAGTTGCTGTTGTTATCCTCTTAATACATATAACCTTCTAAAAGCTATAGTTCACGCCCTTATTCTGCAGATTTGATAATTCTAAAAAATTTTCCTTCCCTTAATTAAGAACTAAATATCTGGTAGTCGTATTATTTTACTGTCATGCTTCATTTCCCACTTAATAAATTATTCTTTTCTAATTCTTTTTCTGCTTATTATTGAAGCTGCGTTAGTACTGGTAACTGTAAGACATGTCTAAGGTATTCAGAGTAAATGGTATTGACCAGAGATATGACGTCAGAATTCTTTTTTATGAAATCGTTTGTATCTTTGTCATAGAGTGAGTTATGGTCGAGTGGTTTTAATGCTCCCTGGTCATGTTGGACTCTGCCTCTATGCTTTTAACAGTACGCAGCAACCTTATGCATCTCCTTGTAGCTTGAGAAATATTTTGAGTACTATTATCCATGTTCTCAGATTGCTCTTTGGTTAGTCTTACTATATAACTTTTCTCTTATTTGAATTGTCAGGTCGTTGGTTCGAGACCCCTTCAATGTCTCAGGTTATGATAGCGGTCGCACTTGCCAAGACCATTGTCCTTCGCAAGGAGGCACCATCCTAGTCCTTATTAGAAAGAGGGAGTCAGTGACATAAAACTGGATCACTGTATAAGTTTTAGTCTTGCATTGGATGAGTAGTATTTTTTTATCCTCAGAGGAGTAGCTGAGAATAGCACTTTTGTGTCACTAATGTCATTAGATGCAATGTGTGGGAAATAATCGCATGGTAGGAACGTGTCTATTTTATTCTTCTCTTCATTCCATCCGTATAATGAATGAGTAATTAGACCCCATTTTTATTTAAATCAAGACTGCATGTTGAGGAGGTGTCATCAGTGGAAAATTTTTACACAAAGTTCATATGAATTCTCCAACCCTTATGAAACATGAAAATAAGTTACTAGAGCATGGGACACTGTAATCATAGTGTGTCATATCATATTAATAGACGGATCCCCAGATCAAAGAAACATAGAAAGCTGAATGCGAATAAAATGGTATAGGAAAATGAATTGGAATCTCTTCAAAACATCTATAAAATGAAAATAGAATTTTCAAGAAATGATCAAGAGAGAGTAAAAGCGGCAATTGCTATTGCCTTTTAGAAAAGACACATAGAGTTTAGTGTTCACACTTACTTACCTACCCTTCAGTATGTTTATTTTAACGAAGTCTATTACAAAAACATTGCAAAAGATAGTATTTCATAATTTCCTCTAGGTAAAGAAAATAGCAATCATATCCAGTACTATTCATGTGGAATACGTCTCACATAGGTATTAAGGAAATGAAATAATTGCTAAGATAGCTGAAGAGTATAGATATATATATATATATATATATATATATATATATATATATATATATATATATTATATATATATTATATATATATATATATATATATATATATATATATATATATATATATATATATATATATATATATATATATATATATATATATATATATATATATATATATATATATATATATATATATATATATATATATATATATATATATATATATATATATATATATATATATATATATATATATATATATATATATATATATATATATATATATATATATATATATATATATATATATATAACCAAATAAGCACATTACATATGTGAAAACATGAATCATTTTTTACCCCGACCGGGACTCGAACCTAGGACTTATGATTACTAAATCAAGGCGCTACCACTACACCATAGAAGGTTAAAAGGAATCCGACCTAATAGCTTATATTTGCTATACTTAGGAATGAACGCATTCTAACTGAATGCACTATGTTCATATTACAGATTCCCCAACCTCACTCGTGGCTTCATTTTAGCATTTAATTCAATTCCCAGTCTCATTCGGGCCATGAAATAACCAAATAAGCACATTACATATGTGAAAACATGAATCATTCTTTACCCCGGCCGGGACTCGAACCTTGGACTTATGAATACTAAGTCAAGGCGCTACCACTACACCATAGAAGGTTAAAAGGAATCCAACCTTATAGCTTATATCTGCTATACTTAGGAATGAACGCATTCTAACTGAATGCCACTATGTTCATATTACAGATTCCCCAACCTCACTCGTGGCTTCATTTTAGCATTTAATTCAATTCCCAATCTCATTCGGGCCATGAAATAACCAAATAAGCACATTACATATGTGAAAACATGAATAACTTTTTACACCGACCGGAACTCGAACCTAGGACTTACGATTACTAAGTCAAGGCGCTACCGCTACACCACAGAAGGTTAAAACGAATCCAACCTTATAGCTTATATCTGCTATACTTAGGAATGAATGCATTCCAACTGAATGCCACTATGTTAATAATACAGATTCCCCAACCTCACTCGTGGCTTCATTTTAGCATTTAATTCAATTCCCAATCTCATTCGGGCCATGAAATAATCAGATATGCACATTACATATGTGAAAACATGAATCATTTTTTTACCCCGACCGGGACTCGAACCTAGGACTTATGATTACTAAGTCAAGGCACTACCACTACACCACAGAAGGTTAAAAGGAATCCAACCTTATAGCTTATATCTGCTATACTTTGGAATAAACGCATTCTAACTGAATGCCACTATGTTCATATTACAGATTCCCCAACCTCACTCGTGGCTTCATTTTAGCATTTAATTCAATTCCCAATCTCATTCGGGCCATGAAATAATCAAATAAGCACATTACATATGTGAAAACATGAATCATATTTTACCCCGACCGGGACTCGAACCTAGGACTTATGATTACTAAGTCAAAGTGCTACCATTACACCACAGAAGGTTAAAAGGAATCTAACCTCATAGCTTATATCTGCTATACTTAGGAATGAATGCATTCTAACTGAATGCCACTATGTTCATATTACAGATTCCCCAACCTCACTTGTGGCTTCATTTTAGCATTTAATTCAATTCCCAATCTCATTTGGACCATGAAATAACCAAATAAGCACATTACATATATGAAAACATGAATAATTTTTTACCCCAACCAGGACTCGAACCTAGGACTTATGATTACTAAGTCAAGGCGCTACCACTACGCCACATAAGGTTAAAAGGAATCCAACCTTATAACTTATATCTGCTATACTTAGGAATGAATGCATTCTAACTGAATGCGACTATGTTCATATTACAGATTCCCCAACCTCACTTGTGGCTTCATTTTAGCATTTAATTCAATTCCCAATCTCATTCGGGCCATGAAATAACCAAATAAGCACATTACATATGTGAAAACATGAATCATATTTTACCCCGACAGGGACTCGAACCTAGGACTTATGAATACTAAGTCAAGGCGCTACCACTACGCCACATAAGGTTAAAAGGAATCCAACCTTATAGCTTATATCTGTTATACTTAGGAATGAATGCATTGTAACTGAATGCACTATGTTCATATTACAGATTCCCCAACCATACTCGTGGCTTCATTTTAGCATTTAATTCAATTCCCAATCTCATTCGGGCCAGGAAATATCCAAATAAGCACATTACATATGTGAAAACATGTATCATTTTTTACCCACCGACCGGGACTCGAACCTAGGACTTATGAATACTAAGTCAAGGCGCTACCACTACACCATAGAAGGTTAAAAGGAATCCAACCTGATAGCTTATATCTGCTATACTTAGGAATGAACGCATTCTAACTGAATGCCACTATGTTCATATTACAGATTCCCCAACCTCACTCGTGGCTTCATTTTAGCATTTAATTCAGTTCCCAATCTCATTCGGGCCATGAAATAACCAAATAAGCACATTACATTTGTGAAAACATGAATAACTTTTTACCCCGACCGGAACTCGAACCTAGGACTTACGATTACTAAGTCAAGGTGCTACCGCAACACCACAGAAGGTTAAAAGGAATCCAACCTGATAGCTTATATCTGCTATACTTAGGAATGAATGTATTCTAACTGAATGCCACTATGTTCATATTACAGATTCCCCAACCTCACTCGTGGCTTCATTTTAGCATTTAATTCAATTCCCAATCTCATTCGGGCCATGAAATAATCAAATAAGCACATTACATATGTGAAAACATAAATATTTTTTACCCCGACCGGGACTCGAACCTAGGACTTATGATTACTTAGTCAAGGCACTACCACTACACCACAGAAGGTTAAAAGGAATCCAACCTTATAGCTTATACCTGCTATACTTTGGAATGAACGCATTCTAACTGAATGCGACTATGTTCATATTACAGATTCCCCAACCTCACTCGTGGCTTCATTTTAGCATTTAATTCAATTCCCAATCTAATTCGGGCCATGAAATAACCAAATAAGCACATTACATATGTGAAAACATGAATCATATTTTACCCCGACCGGGACTCGAACCTAGGACTTATGATTACTAAGTCAAGGCGCTACCATTACACCACAGAAGGTTAAAAGGAATCTAACCTTATAGCTTATATCTGCTATACTTAGGAATGAATGCATTCTAACTGAATGCCACTATGTTCATATTACAGATTCCCCAACCTCACTTGTGGCTTCATTTTTGCCTTTAATTCAAATCCCAATCTCATTTGGGCCATGAAATAATCAAACAAGCACATTACATATGTGAAAACATGAATAATTTTTTACCCCGACCGGGACTCGAACCTAGGACTTATGATTACTAAGTCAAGGCGCTACCACTACGCCACATAAGGTTAAAAGGAATCCAACCTTATAGCTTATATCTGCTATACTTAGGAATGAACGCATTCTAACTGAATGCCACTATGTTCATATTACAGATTCCCCAACCTCACTCGTGGCTTCATTTTAGCATTTAATTCAATTCCCAATCTCATTCGGGCCATGAAATAACCAAATAAGCACATTACATATGTGAAAACATGAATCGTATTTTACCCCGACCGGGACTCGAACCTAGGACATATGATTACTAAGTCAAGGCGCTACCAATACCCCACAGAAGGTTAAAAGGAATCCAACTTTATAACTTATATCTGCTCTACTTAGGAATGAACGCATTGTAACTGAATGCCACTATGTTCATATTACAGATTCCCCAACCTCACTCGTGGCTTCATTTTAGCATTTAATTCAATTCCCAATCTCATTCGGGCCATGAAA